>JAPMOR010069956.1:279801-323853 GCA_026543865.1 Argiope aurantia | reverse complement strand
TTTTTTTTTTTTTTTTTTTTTTTTTTTTTTTTTTAGAATCCTACCGGATTTTCACAAATGGTCAATAGAAAAATTTCCTGATTTTTGGAAAGAAATGTGGAACTTTTTCGACATCATTGCATCTACACCATACGATAAGGTAAAACAATGAGCCTAAATATAAGTTGTAATAATATTTAAGACAAAATAAAGAATTGGTTATCAATATTATTCTTTAAGTGTGAATAAAATTCTTATCTCACAAAATATGTATTCAAAAAACATTTGTGAATGATAGAAATTATTTCATTACCTAACAGCTTATGGAAGTTCCGCAGTTCCTTAAATTTTTAACAATGGAAAAGAGTGAAGATATTGCTATTTATTACCACTAAAAGATTTTTCTATTTTGTCCTTTTTGTACAGTAATAAAAAATAATCGTCAATAATTTTTTATAAGTTCGTATTAAATAAATGTTTTTAATTCTGATATATTTTATTTTCTCGTATCAATGTAGAACATACTAGAAACTACAACAAAATACAACATAAAATATACTAGATCGTATTAAAATACAACATACAAGAAACAAAAAAACATACTCGCTACAAACTTTTTAAAGATATAAATACTTGCCAACACTCTTTCGGACCACAAGAAATATATGTCACATTTTACATTCTCAATGGCAAACTGGTGAGACACACAAATTCATAATACGCTTCACACTATTACACCTACAATAGATCTCTGGAAAACTTTACACCGTTTCAGACTGTACACGGTTTTCTATATAGAGTCTTAAATTTTTTTTTAGAAATCTCATCTTGAATTGGGTGAGTTGCTTTCCAAAACTCTGTATGTTGTTGTTTTTTAATATGGTCTTTAATCTTTTCAATATTAGGAAAGCCAATCCATTCTGTGGAAGTAGAATTTCGGCATTCAGAAAGAATCATTTTAAATTGCTGCTTATCTACATGTTTTTGATGATAGTTCTGCGACTACTGGGGTACAGAAATGAGGTTTCTGAACTGGATTTCAAGGTTTTTTTCGAGTGGGGGGGGGGGACTTTTGGTGACAATTTGATCTTTATCAATGAAAATAAGTAATTCAGCATATGGATAACCTTCCAGATTAAAAAAAAAATTATCAAATGGCATTTTCAACTAGGTCACATAATCTCTATATTATAAAATGTTTTTTTTAATATTCTAAGAAGAGAATTTGAGATGTGTTTTCACCTACGAGAGTCTTTCAATGTTTAAAGTTGTTAATGTTAAAGGAATGAGATTTGTTCCATAAACTATTCAATTTCACATTCGCTATAGGTTGTAAAATCTGTCGCGGTGTTTCACACAAATAGTGATTCATTTTCGTCAATTTTTATATCGTATGCTATCTTATGACTCCATGTAACAATACCGACTCCTAGATTAGGCCCATTCCCTATAGACATCACAAAATAAAATTTTGAGAGAGCCTTCTTAGCCAATTTCACCTATTTATTTTTCTATTTTGCAAGTAGAGCTAACCAGCAAAACCTCTTTATTTAATGTTCAGTTTATTGTAAAATAATAATTTCTTACATTGTTATAAGATATAATTCAAGAAAACGGGAGAGCGTAATTAATTAAATATTACCAATTTGGAGAACAAATAGCTTGTTTATTGGATTTATTCTATACTTTTTTATTTTTATTTTAATTTTACAGTGATTCATTTATTGAATATTTTTGCTTAACTGTAAGACTTATATATATTATTTATTATATTGTTTCAATGATATTTTTAATTTATGTAATTATTCACGTGAATCCAGTTAAAGAAATAAATTATAATCTAAACTCTTTTTAAACCAATCCAATCTAATTAATTCAAATTTTAGTAATTATTTCTTGAAAACAGGTTTTCAGAAAAACAGGGACTAGTATCATAGATAATGAATGGTTCTGTGGAGCTACATTGAATATGGCAAAAAACATCCTCAGGATGAGGAACAACAGAGTAGCTCTATCATATTCTGGTAAGTCTTTGAAACTATTTCCTATTTATGTTTGTTACCCACAATTTTCTGTTGTATCAAATATGGTTTTTAAAGCTTTTATTTTAGCGAATTTTATTTTAGCTCATTTTATTTATTTTTTGCACATTTTTATTTATTTTATTTTATTTAGCGCTTTTATTTTAAGTTTTTTTTATTTTATTTTAGCGAATTTTACATTTAAAATATAAATTTCCGAACTAAAAACTAAAATTTTAAATCAAATATTAAAATCAATTTTCCTCTTTTCAATTTTATTGTGAATTTAAGTTACATGAGATATGACAAATCTTTCTATCAATAATAAATAATATATCTAAATTATTATTGGATTTGCAATCGCTGTCAAAATAATATAGAGGAAATCAATACAAATTTTGTCGATTTTGAAATAAGAAAAAAAAATTATTTTATCTTATCCCGTCAAATATTTAAACTTAAACAGAAATGTACTTCCTTTTCTATTCAAATATAACAATTAAGAATAATATTCCTTTTCTTACTTCTGTTCTGCAGACTATTATTCATTACTTAAAAAAATCAAATGACTTCTTAGTTTTTTTTAAATAAAAATAACTGCTCAAGGCATCTAACGACTAACTGCACGTTGTTTTAAAATGTACTGTAACATTAAATTCCTTTACTTCTGAAAGATATACAGCTGCTAAAATCTTGCCACGTATCACTTGAGAATAAACTGCTTCAATGTCCGCCTTTTCATGACACTAACAAATTTAAGCGTAAAGACGCACTCTATGTTGTGCAAGACAGGAACGCTCATGAAATATCAGTACGTTTCAAATAATTTAATGAAAAAAAGACGATATAATGACGTTTATAATTCTATCATGACATACAATTTCTGATAATTGCAACATTTATTATTCAAAATAGTTTAAAAATAATAATAAGTTTAAGATTTAATAACAAAAAAAATTAAAAGAATTCGCTTTTTCCCTCGAAAGTCTTGAAATCGTTGACTTCTATAAAAAAAATTGTTTTTTATCTAAAAATGCACTTATAATCCTAATCATACAGCATTTTTAATATGAAAACTTAGTTATGTCGTTAGCTTTACAATTAAGGTATATAGGAGCATGGAGCATTAAACATTGTGTACTTAACTCATGAAGCCTCAATTTCACGGATTTCTTAAATTTGTTTTCTTTATAATTTTTGTATACAGTTTTCGAAACGTTGTCTTTTTGCTTTAAGTACATGTAGCACCTTCTACAACATAATTTTCTTTCTTTGGGCCTCATCAAATATATAGTCGTTAATATAATAAATTAATTTTCTTATCTCTTTTCCTTTCTTATTTCTGTTACGATTTCAAATGAAGATTTAAAAGGGAAAAGGCTAAAGTCTCTAAGAAGGGTTTTCGTCTTTGGTGGGTTTTGTGTCGATAACAAGATCCCTGAATTTATATCAGAAATATTTAAAAGTGAAATTGTGTTTTTTTTATACAGAAACTTATTGAGTGTTAGAAATGCTTAAAAATCATTAATGCAAATGATACTTATCATTGAATGTGTTCAATTTCCAGATGAGTTCGAAAACAAAGGTAAACTAACATTCGCGGAAATGTTTGAAAAAGTGAAACTTTTCGCCTCAGCATTCCGAAAACATGGTTTGCGCAAAGGAGACAGAATTGCAGGTATTCATGATATTTTTTTAATATCTTTTACAAAATAAAACAAGATAAATTCGTTAAAATTAAAACAATTAAATGATTTGTAATTAATCTTTCCGAACTATAATAGCATTAATAGGACAACATCTAATGATTAGAAATAGTGCTTAGTCTAATTATGATCTTTAAAAAATTGGGCGCCTTTTATTGTGTAATTTTCAATCATCTTCTAAAAGAATCGTTATACACTCAAATTAATCCAAATAAATTTGGATGTGTGCTTAAATAATTAAAATAAATTGAAGTCAATCGATAGGAAACATTCCTGTGACCACTTGTTTGTATTTATTTTAGTGTACTTTAAAAGTGTGTTACACTTTACACATTTTTTTATTTCTCAAATATAGTACACAGAAAAATATTTTTGAAAACACATTTATTTATCTATAATATAATATTCAATTTAGTAATCATAAGTATCTCTATTTGAAGGCTATATTTCAAATATCAAAGAAGCTCTTTTTGCATTTTTGGCTGCTCTGAGCATCGGCGCTATTTGGGGTGCTGCCATGCCTTATCTAGGGCCCAAAGTGAGTTCTTGACAGTTAATATTTTATGGAATGTCATTATTTCTATCATCTCTAAAAAAAATTTTAAAATAAAACAACTATTCATTTCCCATCTATTACATATCATTTTTTATACAAAAGCTCATATTTTAGCATGGAAATTGAAGCTTCTCTAATTTTATACTCATGAATTTCCTTTCAATTTTTCATCTTTATATATATATTTTTTAATTAACGCATTTATGCAAGAAAATCTTTCGCTATTGAAGGTAAATGCTCCTATTTTTTTCTGTTTGGTTCCTTTGTGTACTCTGTTTTAAATTTCATTCTTCTCCATAAGAGCCAAATGGAGCAAAATTCCTGTCAATTCCTTTCTCTTCTTCTCACTGCTCTTAAATGTCGGCGGGAAAATAGGAATGTATAGTTGGTAAATTACTTGATAAGTAACCAGTTTCTCACTTCTTCTGAAATAAGAAATCTTAATCTAGATAATAGAGGTCATGTTCTGATGACAGATGATATACAAGACTGTTGGTCCATAACCAGTGAATGCTATTTGTAACTTATCTTCGAGGCGGTGGATCTTTAAGAGACAATGGGCGATTCAGTGCTAAGTCGGGGTAATTATGTTGTTCTTTGGAGCGATTTCGTTTTAATTTTACTTTTAAAATTTTTATTCCATGCAATTGCTTATAAGGGAATTTTATTGTTGTTGTTGGTTCTTATTTTCATTCACTTTTCTTAATTTTTCATAGTTTATGTTCATATTCGAATTTCCTATCTCTCGTAACGTCTTGGTAAATTTTGTCAATAAAATCTCCCATTTACGAAGAGTAACCATATATTTTAAAGTTATTATACAGTTTTGCCTTACATTTCATTGTTGGTTTACTTAAATTATTATCTAGTCTTTTTAATGACCCATATTTTGTTAATTTGATTTGATAAATTTTCACCCAGATACTGAATTGAGCATTTGAATTAAATGCAATCTTTGTACCATGAAACGCCATGGACCAACTTTTATTTTGCTTTCGTAACATATATTTTGGTTATTCAAGAAAGATCGTTAACAAATGGTGGTATCGCTTATAAATGAATCTAAGTGGTGATATACACCAAACTAAGCATATTTTGTTTATTATTTTTTTGCCAGATAAGCGATGAAATCTATAACCGATAAAGGATATATTAATATTGAAAGGGTAAACGGCGACAAAAAAATATTACATAAAAAGTGAATTTATTATTTTCAGTATTTGCCTTAAAATTTCATAACTATATGCAATCAGAATTAATTTTGAATTTTTAAAAGTAAACATTAAATATCTGCAGATAAATTTTTAATACATGATTTAAGTGTCAATTTAAATTTCGTTAAACATTACATTGATTTTGAATTTTTAACTCGCCTTCAAAGATTTTATCATAATTAAATTGATCAAATGTTTATGAAACCTTAGATCCATGTTTTAATTGCTTATTTGGTGAACTTGATTGCTTATTTAATGATAATTCATTACAGGCGGTATCCAATATGATGAAAGTAATAGAGCCCAAATTCATAATAGTTGCGGATTACTTCCTTTTCAACGAAGAAGAATTCTTCCCTGTTGAAAATTTAAACACAATTACTGAAGGTAAATTTTTATTGTCTAAAAATCTTCGATATAAAGGGAAAGCAAGAACTATCAAGAAGCAACTATAAAATAATCATAACATGATGCAATATACTTTTTCTTTACGGTTAGTATATTAGATATTGCGTCAGAAAATAACTTTTCTCTGAAGGCCTACCGTTATTTTACTATTCGATCATTTTATTCCCTTCAGGTAGCTAATGCGTGGAATGTCTAATCACTCTATAACTAGCCTTACTCCACAGTATCATTGATCATTCTATGTTTTATTACCAAAGTTATTATAAATAGAGAAATATTTTTCATATTTAAGTGCATAGAGGTGGAAATCGATTGTAAAATTTATCGTAATGCGATATGAAAAGGCGATACAACATTTGGTAGTTTTACACTATTATTGCTAATCAAAAACAAGCAGAATATTTTAACTTTATTTTCTACCTTCCCTAGCCTTTAATTTACAAAATAATTTTATTACTATTAGGGAATATTTACATCAGTTTTTCTCAAAATCACTACAGGAGAGCATCACTTGTCTAGAACCATAACTTGATTAAATTGATAGATTAACTGATAACTATGTCATCAAAATCTAAATAATGTATTATTATCAGAACAACGCACGTGTACATAATTTTCAATCTTTAATAAAACAGTAAATAAGTGAAAAATTAATTTTAAAAAAACACAACAACTTTGCAAACATGAAATTGAACCATTTTCGTTCGAATTTAAACGTTGAATAGCAATTTTATTTTCCATTCGTAATTTCAAAGCCAGAGAAGCAAGGCAGTTTTACATGCAAATTCCATCCCTTTCCTTGAGGGGAAACCTCAGATATAGAGATGAAAAGTTTCCGGTATGATAATTAGTTCTTGCCACTCTGGTGGCTACAGTAATGGTATGGGGTCAGCTATCCCCTGCGGAGGACGGGATGTGCTTCCTATGGAAGGAGTTGTATGTGGATGATGATGGCCCTTACAACTTAATCATAACTCCTGCCTATGTTACAGGAGTGTTCCGATCATTCAGTAATTAAGTGCATTGAGAGAATTAGAGTGACTGTTTGTGGTTACAAACATGAAACAAATTAAATCGAAAGTACTAAAATATATATATATTGACATTTTAGGATATGAAAGTCATCACAGCTCTCTCCTCAATAATTTATGAACAAATGGGACTTTGTCTTTTCTCCATTTACCATAGCTGCAGCATTCAATCATACATAACAGTTGATTTAAGACTAATAGTAAAAGAATGAACATGTTTACACAATTGTCCCACCTGTCTTACAAAGATTATGCCATTTACAGAACATAGGAGTCGTACGGAATAGATGAATACACATCACTTAAATCTTCTAGAATATAATTAAATTTACTAAATTTATGGATTTCTTTAGCGAGTAAGTAAGTGGATATGCTTTTGCGAGATTTGAGAAAGCCATAACACAAATGAAATTTCAATTAACTAAGCATAATCAACATAGCAGTTGAATTCCACAAATTATCTGACAGATGGCTTTCAAATGCCATGTCTGAAAGTCCTTACAGTAGTCTTTAATTACCATAATAAATAGTTTCATAAACAATTTTACCTACTAATATCATTTTTTGTCTTCCGTTTCAACAGAAAATTCGGTTTCATAATATAATAAAAGTTGTCTTTTTCTCTCTTAGTTAACAAAAAAAAGTTTCAAGCACTTCAATAAGTAAAATGCAATCAATTTAGGCTCATATGATATGAGTCAAACCATTTCATCAGATTAACTACAGAATCTGTTGTGTATCCTTACTTGTGGAAAAAGGGCATGCCAACATGCATCCCAGATATGTGGGATATCCCAGCAGAAAAAAAAAACTAGTTTTACATGTTATCTGACATAAGCAATAAAGTTATATGTTATTTAAGTCATATGATTTCATTCCGCTCAAAGCAAAAACTCTCGGTCAACTCTTAAAGTGTGTCCTTCATCTCTTCCATCATGTATTCGCTGACTACACAAACCTTAAAGAATCTTCTATAAACGCAAACATCCTCTAAATACGAAATCTCACATATTGGAATGTAGCTAATTTTGAAAAAGGGCCAGTATTCTTTAAAGGAAAATATTATCTGCATTTGTAGCTATGGAACGGATGTTGCTTAAAGATTTAAACATTACTTTGCTGTGAACAACTATTTTGAACTTCATTTCACTATTGACGAATCAGAAGTTGTGATTGTTAAACTCTATAGCGACAGCATCTTATAGGAAAGATTTCTGTTATTAAAGAAATAAAAATATGATCATTATCCGCTATTGATTCTATGTCTAGAAAATATCTCTACCACCAATGAAGCATTTAAATCAATATTAAAAAATATATAAATAATCAGGAAACTCTTCTAATATAATTGGGTTATTTTAAAACTACCTTGTAAAATTTGTAAAAGTAGAAATATAAAAAAAAAATATTTTGTAGCAGAAAAGTAACGAAAATCTAATCAGAATGGCCAGTTTAATTAATAAAAATGTAATTGGAATAAAGTAAATTCATAATTTAAAAGTCTTAAATTTATTAATTGAAATAAATTAATAAATTTAATTAAATTTATTTAAATTAATTTGCATTTTGAATTAAAATAAATTTATTTTAAGGCAAATTTTTTTATTAAAAGAGTTATCATATATTGATGTGAAATTCACAGCATAATCGTATCACTCTGTGCACTTTTGTACTTTTTGTATTAATTTTAAAAAATTTTGAAACTATAGCTTTCTCTTTCATTTAATTTGTTACATGCTTATATAAAAACTAATTCGTCATTACTAACTATATTAAAAAAAGAATTTTATGTAAAAAGAATTTTATATTAATAAATTTCGTATATTTTTTTTTCAAAAATTGAAAATTTACTTTTAGGTCTGCGAAATTTGGAGAAAATTATTATTGTACCTCAGATAGAAAATACACGTAAACGAAATTATTCCAGTATTCCAAAAGGGTAAGCATTTTGGGCAGAAATTAACTGAAGTCAATATATAGTTATAAACACTTATTTTTTCAAAAGCTGTATTACATTCAGTGTTAACACTTAAGAAATAATCTATATCTGTATCTATACTTCTGTACTTGTAAATAAAGCTCAATGTGTGTTGGCGCTCTACAGGCCAGGTCATTTGACCTACAGCTACCAAATTTGATACATGTATGCCTTAGAGGTCGGGAATGTGCACCTGGGGTTCCTTTTTTTTGAATTTTTAATTAGAATTTTTAGTATTAATTAAAAACTAACTTTCCCGCCAAAAAAATCTTCCATTTTTCCCACCGCCAAATGAATAAGGCTTCAGTTTGTTCTTTTCCCAACAGTAATGAGGATAGGGTTAACATTTTTCAGCCGATTATTTCAAACGATTCTGTTTATTTTCTTAATGTTTTATGCCTTTAAAATTAAACATTGTTAATTAATCGATCTTTCAGATTCATTCTGAAGTACTTTTGAGTTAAAATAACACAGAATAAAGGAAATTAAAAATGTCTAATCTGCATAGCGTTACCCCAACAGGCGTAGAAAAATTCTCGCATTTGCGTTACCGTAACTGGCATTGAAAATTCCCGCATGCACATTGTGTTCTGATTGTTGACATGACAACCATTATCAACGGATGATTTAAATTATTTTTAGGTTAGTTGCATGCTTTTGTAAGTAAATTGTATTTATGTTAGTTATATATTTTTTGTATATGCTTATAGTTTTAAGTACATCGTTTTTTAAGTAGTTTTTTTAAACCTGTTTTCAGCCGATTGTTTTAAAAGATTCATTTTATTTTCTTAGTGTTTGATGCATTAACATTGTTAATTAATCGATATGTTCATGATGAATCTGAGAAATTTTGTTGACAAATTCTTGAGATATATAAAGAAAGATATTCTTTAGTGCTCATAAAGTTTAAACGCTCAGTGACTCTGCTATCAGTAATCATATTATAAAAGAAGGCTTTGTTTCAGTAAAAAATATTATTATATTAATTGCAGATTAATTCTTTCCACTTTAATTTAAAGCATAAATTCTACGAGAGGTAACAGAAAATTAGAGAGATACATATTTCTTTATGACTGTAGGCCTTTATAATATTATGAGTGAATTATATGACTATCAAAATTTGAAGTTTTAATATATTTTGATGAAGAATCTATTAAAGTTGGAATTGCGTAAAATATTTAATTATTAAAATTTAAACGAACATTAAGATTGGCGAACCGGCTGGTCGCAAAAGGAGGCTAGTATTTAATAAAGTTAGTTCATAATTAAAGTTAGCACATATAAAATAAAATTAGCACATTAGAAGCATAGACTTTAAAATGCTATTTTGATCAACTCAATTCAAAAGCATTAGAAAAAAGCAACAAGAACTATTTAAAGATCTGTTATTACTTAAGTGAATGAAGTTTGTTCCAGTACACATTTCATTTTCCACAGAATTTTTCCTTCTTTCTCGATAGCTAAAAATTCCATGCCATAAAAAATCTGATGACGAATTCTTTATGAAATAATAATGTTTTAAACGCTTACCCTTATTAGTATAATAGAAAATTATATTATTTATTTTTATATTTTAATTAAAATTCTTTATTATAAAAATTAAGAAATTTCAAAATCAGTTTTGAAATTTCTCAAGTTCATTACTTAATGATGTATCTTTTCTGTACATAATAGAAGAGTGTATTCGAAAATATAAAAGAGCGCAAAATTTCAAAACGTTAGCATATCAGAAAGAGAGTGAAAAATCGATTATAATGTTGTATTAAATTTCTTTAAACCTGAAACAACTTCTATTAAGAAAAATAAAATAAAACGTTTAATAAATATCTGTTTTGCAAGTCATTCTGGTATGTTTCTAGTTATGGACGCTTAATTCGATTCGCTTCAAAATGACTGGCATCATTAATTTCCTTTTATTACTTTTTGTGCTTTGTATAACTATAGCTTTTTTTAAGAAAATTCTGCAGAAAAATTATTATCTGCATGCTTGTCATTAAGTAACATCAGAGAAAATATATTAATGAAATGAAATTACATAAATACTGATCTCGATTTTTGATTCGATTGATATTCATCTTCCTAAATTGTAATAATTTTTATTAGAATAGAATGCAACTTCTCATTTCGTGAATGATTAAGAAAGAACCGGTCAACTGCCTATGAAGAAAGATCTTATGTCTATGTTATCACATATGAATAGCCCATTCTTTTGATCTTTGTATTACTTTAGAGAAAGCTTTTATAATGAAGTCTTCTATATTTTCTAGCAGTTAAAAAATTATGATTTTTTTTTCAAAACTTAATAAATTTATTAATTTAGCATATTTTAATGTCTTTTTTATGTTTACATTTATCTTGCACTATAATTTTTTTAAATAACAAAATTTTGTTAGAATTCGGTTAGAAGACTTTTTGGAGAGTGGAAGATCATCCGACGGTTCCGTGCCTGATCTGGTTTTCGAGCAGCTTTCCCCCAACCATCCTGTCAGCATCAACTTCACTTCTGGTACAACCGGCATTCCGAAAGGGGTCGTGCATCCACAAGTGGTGGGTAGAGTATTTTGAAAGAGACAGTCTGAAATTATTGAAATTTATCTCTAAATTGAAGTCGGGATTTTTCAGCCGCATTTATTGTGCGGCTGTATTTAGTTTTATATTAGGTAAAACTAAACAACTGATGTAACACTTTAAAATGAATAAAAAATTCAGGATAAATATTTTATCTTCAATTAGTTAATTATTAAATTTAAATCAGATGAAATTCTAAGAAAAATTATTTCATGCAGCTAATGCATAAATTAAATGCCTTTTTAGAGCATTCAAAGCTTTCTGTTAGTGTATTTTATAACATTTAATTAAAAGATCAAATTACTTTTAAGTTACTTTTCAGATCAAGTTACTTTTCATCATTAATGAGCTGCAGTGGTCCCTTTTGTATGGTTGTTTTGTTTCAGAAGAAAAATTTCAAGCACCTTGATTCAGGACATTAGACCTTATTTACTTTCTTGCATACGAAGTATGCAAAGAAAAATTATTGAAATCGTGAAAAAAAAAGAAGAAGAAGAGCTCAAGATACTGACGAATCTCATTTTTCCAGACAACTCGTTTTTGGAATCATGTCTGTTTGTGAACACGACGACTTAAAAATACTTATCTAAATAGATGAAATTTGGTTTGTGTTTTTTTACACCAAATTTGTAAATTTCTATCAAATTTTAAACAAAACTCACTGAGAGGAAATTACTTCGCCTGGCTGCTCGAGTCATAACATAACAGAATAGAAGTTAAAATTTGATATTCATATTTATCACTTAAAGTATAGATCCGTTTCAACTTCTGAATCAAATTAATGGATTAACAGTCTATAGGTTTGTACATGTTCATGCACGTAAACACGATAACTCAAAAATACTGTAGCTTAGAAAATAAAATTTCGCATACAGTTTCAGAATCTATAGATCTTTTATCAATTTTTTTTAGTCAAATCTACCAGAAGGTTAACTGTCCATCTGTACCTTCGTGTTTTACGAAACTTGATAATTTAAAAATGCAACGACTTGACTGTAGGGTAAATTTGGATGTTCCTTTAACATATAATATGTAGTAAAGTAGATAGGGTAGAGTTTTATCAAATTTTGAATTAAATCCGTCAGGTGATTGATCATCTGTCAGACTATACATTATAATGAATGCAAATGCAGTAATTCAAAAATGCAACAAGTTAAATAAATGAACTTTGGTATGTCATCTCATTATTACAGTTATAGCTCTATGTCAAATTTTGGTTCAAATGATCGAAGGAAAGTCGTCAAAATGCAAATTCAATTTTCTTTTCTACACTTCACAAAACTTCCATGTGCAAGACTGTGAAAATAAAAATGTATGCACTCGTAATGTTCAAGGTCTTTTGTAATGTGTACAGTTTTAGGCGGAGGGAGTAACCTTTATTAAGCAGCATTCAAGAATATTTGGGGGAGACAACAAGCTTTTCATTCTTTATTAAGTTATTCTTTTAATTTTCATTAATTATTCCTTTTATTTCTTAGGCACTCCTTGGATTAATGAGAGATTATGTTTTACATCTGAATTTGAAAAATGGTGATGTAATTGGCAACTACAGCCCAGTGAGTTCTGCCTTTTATTATATTTCTTTGATGCATTTTCGAAAGCAAATCAAATTGGAAATGTATAGAAGGCAGCGAGAGTCTTTATCATTGAAATATAAAGAATTTACAAGCGGCTTCAGAATGCTACTGAATTTTTATTGTTATAGTATACTTTTTCTGCCCAAAAATTTATTTCATTCATGTTATCCATTGCGAAGTATAAAGATAAATCGTTTTTATGAAATGGTATCACTTTCAGAGAGAGCAATTAGACTGTTTTTTTTTCTTTCTTTCTTTTAAATAACTAATATGACCTTATCAAGAATCACTAGAATATCCATTTTTTTAAGAATTTGTTCATATTTTAAATATCACAATCTTTAACACGCAATTTATGATTATTCTTTAACAATTTTTTCTTGTACTTTGTAACTGAACATAACCATACTCATACTAGGCGTGTTTCTTGGTGGCTTGTGATATTTTTTCAAGGCGACCTGTAATATTAATCGTAAGGAACTCTAACGCATCTTCAAAGACCCACAAAATGTCTGATATTTTCAAAACATTTCGAAAATGCATACTCCAACACAGTGAAGCATGTGAATGATTAAGAATTTATTTGTTGTGAACTTGATCTGTGTATTTAATCTCCATGTGTAATTACGATACTTTAAAATAAAAGTAGCAATTATGTTTATAAATTATTTGTTATCATTTCTGAACCATCATGTTGCCCTCTAACCAATTAGGATGGGATTTTGAATCACCCTGTAAATCAAATGCTCCCCAATCACTCAAATATTCCTCAATCCGCCTCCTCAAATATTACAAAAAATGCTGGCAGATACTGATGCCTTCCTACCTTAAAGGTCAACTGAACACTACCATCAGAAATAGCAATGGATCCACTAATGTGAATTTCATGTTATCTTTATTCACCATGTATTAACTTTATCAATGAAATAAAAAAAATTGATTGTTTTGTTAAAATAACACAGGCTGGTTGGGCTGCCTGGATCTGTCCCATACCAAGTCTCGCTTTAGGGGTGAAACAGTTCTTATTCAACGGCAGTCCTTCATACAGAGGTAAAGGTCGAAATTTTTGGGATCACTTATCGGAAAACGAAGTGACTTATATTTTCATCTCAGCTGGTGACGTCAATGAAATGGAAGAAATGAACATTGTTCCAGGTATTGATAAACAATAATTGTTTTTCCTTTGTTCTTATTTTTTTATTATTTCTTAATATTTATCATATTTAGTTATTCTTGTCTTAAACACTACGGAATCTCATCAGTTTCTTCTCAAAATTCTTGTTATAGGGAATTTTAATATCAGCTCGTCGTTAAATTAAAATTATTCGATTAACTATCAATTATGTTGTGAAAATATTAAAACGTCGTGTAATCACTAGGAATGCTGAACTTAGCGAAGTTTCAGAAATCCAGCATATTGGAACGGAAGTAAAAAAATTGATTACTTAATTCCAACTTCATTGATACCAAATTTACAAACTTAAAATGGAGTTAAATAAAAGCATAAAGTAACAGCACAAAGTTAAGTAGCAGCATTAAGCTTCCAGAAAGAACCCATTGAAGATCACGCTCAGAAAGAGAATTCACTCGACATCACGTTTAACTCTGATTCCGTCTGTCGGGTTTTTATAGCCTCTATATCAAAGCATCAAATGTTGTAAAACAAAAAAAAATCGGAATTCGAGTCCTAATGGAGGTATTACAAAGATTCTCGAATGTTCGATATCCTTTATTTTTGTCACCAAAGTAACCAAATAAATTACCAGTTCACAAAATTGGTCGCCAAGTGTTTCGGAAGGTTGGAACTATTAACCTGGCAGCATTCAGCACCCATTAGAGTTATCTATAAAACTTTCTTCCTTACAAAGAATCAACGTTATAAATTGGTAATATCATCATAAAAATTCAATTTTTTTTCCCTGTAACTTCGACTTTCAAAACAAATCGATGACTTCATTGGTTATTTATATCGAAATCTTTGGAATCTTTAAGAATTACCAAACTCAACCCATAAGTCTTTAATTTCATATAAAAATAATTAAAAATTCTGGTAGCTGCGCAACGTTTATGAAATCAATCCCAAATGACAAAATATTTCTGAGAGAGTTGACCGTCTACTTTTAAAGTACTTTTGTTTTTGAGGACAAATAGAAATAATTATTTACATCAAAATATTCATTTTTTTTTCTTATGATACATTTTTTTATACCTAAATACAATTGTGAAACTTTTGTACTTTTAAACAAACTTTTTTGAAAAATAGATAAATAAAATCGAATATGGTAGTTAACCCTTTAACGACTAATTAGGCTCAGTCGATAACGTAAATTTTATATTGGCTTGCTAGTTTCTGTTTTAAACAAGAGGCGCAAAATGTAAAGCATGAACAGTCTTGTTGATAAATCATTTTAGGTTGTCCTATCCTCCTCGTTTGAAACAGAAACAAAATAGAATTTGCACTGCTGATTGGGCAGGGTCAGTAATGAAAAGATTAATCACGAAATGTGGCAACTCATGCATTATTAGGTATTCCACCGATTCTCTAAACTATGTTATCTCAAATTTGTCTTTGTACTTTTCTTAGTTTACAGTAAATTACATAGTAAAGTGAATTTATCTAGTTTTAAAGTCTATTTATCAACTATTTTTTCTGTATAGTAATGGTCTAAATTTCATGAAATATGGTTTTTTAGGTCCTAATACAAATCTCGATTGTTTAAAAATTGTGTCAATGAGCTCGAGTCCACCTAAACCTAAAAACTACAACTTTCTTCTTAACAAGGTTAAAAAAGATCTTTACGTTGGATGTATGTATGGTACGTATGCTTTCTTCTGTAACATATTACTTTCATTCATCCATATTTTCCATCTTATTGCATTAAGATGCAAAATATTTATGGATGAAAGAAACAAGTTTTATTAAATGAAATGATGACTGGAATTTTAATATTTGAATTATTCCGTCATGCACAAATTAAAATCATTTTATTCTCGCTTGATGTCGCCTTGGATGTGTTTGTATGTAATCGTCAGTCATTTGACGATTTATCTATGTATTTTTGAGACCAAAATAGAATAATTTTCGATAGATTTCTTAGAGGGAGAGAGAGTAAAAAGCTTGATCGAATTCATAGATACTCAAAAGAAAGGAGAAACAAAGGAGATAAAACTTCCAATATCCCAACAATTTCCATGCAATTAAAGATAAAAATAAGGATAATACAAATTAGACATATGATCGTCTAAGCCTAATGATCAACTTTTACACTGTAAATTATTCTACTGCTAATTTTTTAAGTTAATTAAAAATATTAGTTAAGTTTTAAAAATTTTAATTAGTTAAAATTAAGTTAAAAATTAATTTTAAAAAAATACTAGTTGTTGATGAATTTGATTATCAACAAATAGGTTTGATTGGTTTTAAAATAACTGATTTCTCATCGGATGTTTTTACTATCCCAATCAAATAAAAAATCTTGAGTAATTTTAGTTGGAAAATACTGCAGGGAGAGATTTTTTTAAAATTTAAATCTTCTGAAAAGTTTCTACATTCATCTTCCTCCTTACTGACGAAAATCTTTTTTTATATATTATCCAAATTCATAAGAAAAGCAAAGTATGAAATTAGAAGTCAGATAATAATCAAAAAATTCAAGTATTTTTGCATATCAATAAAGTCAATAATTATTTATAATTTCAAAAAATTCTTTTAATGTGTGAATAAAATAGTATTGCGATTAAAAAGAAATAATTGAATAGATATTTTTAAATAGAAAATTATTGAATTTTCATGAATATTTTTTTCATGTAATGATGTTTAGTCAGAGTATGCGAGAAATTCAAGAGAAATGCATTTCCTCAATGATGTTGATGCAAATTTTTTTCCTAATTTTTAGGAGCCACAGAATTTTTAGCGACCTTGTCAGCCAACAATTTTAACATGCCAGCTTATGCATGCGAGAGCCAAGTTCCTGCATTAGGAGTGGATCTGCACTGCTTCGATTCGAAAGGTGAATTCAATTTATAAATTTTACTTAAACTCATAATTATCTACATTGATTACACTAAACTGAATTGTGCTGCCTCCCAGCTAGAAGTTTTCTATATCATAAATTCGTTAAAAGTTATTTCTATTTGATGAGATCTTAAATCTTGTTTTTAATGGGAAAATTGTTACACTAAAATGAAGGATATTTGGCGAGTTTTTAATGTCAGCAATACCAAAAGGCAGTGTCGCATGCTTTTGATTTACATTTTCAATTTTCATAGACCCAAAATCTCTGGATCTGAAAAACTCATAACGAAATTAAATACTGTTACGTACTTCGATATTACAAAATATATAGAGCCGAAATTGATTCTAAAACGACGGAATTCTCTAAACAGGTTGACGAATGGGAGATAATTTTATTCGATGCTATTTTTAAAATATTCGTAAATCATAACCACTAAATAAAATTCTGTAATGTTGCATGCAATTATCATGTGGCGTTAGTTGAAATCTACTTTATTGTATCGGAGTTTGTCAACAAAATGGCAACCCAAACAGTCAAACGAAATAGTTTCGTTAACAGGACAATCCGTTCAGAAAAACAGCATTACAATGTTTACCTTAGTGGCTATCGCTTTTTTGGCATTTAGAGTTTTATCGATAAGTAGGGGCGACCTAAAGTAAATTTCAACCCTTGCATTTCATATAAGAATTATTGTAACAATATAATGTAATGAACTAATTAATTAGACAAACAAAAAGTTTTGAAAATCTGGATGGTAAATCTTCTCAAGAAAAGTTTAAAATTGATTTCCTTGATCATATATTTTTCAAAAATATAGACAATTTAAGATAGTTGTTGATTGTGCACTTATTTAATCCTTTCAAAATTAGTAGCTGAAATAAATATATTTAATTCATCTGGAATATAGTTTGAAAATTCTCCTGGTGTATTTCTTCATTCGATTTTTCAGGCAACTCCATCGTGGGTCAGCGAGGTGAGATGGTGATTACAGCGCCAACTCCGTCTTTCCCGATTTACCTATGGGGTGATAAAAACAATGAACGGATGCGAGAATCTTACTTCAACAAATATGGAACAGGTAATCGTTTTGAAGGAAAATTAATGATAAATTTCTTGGAAATTATTCTATAAGATCTAGTTCTCAATGATTCAGAAGCTTGCACCGCCTACAAAACAAGATGCTTCTACTATAATAAATTACATATTATCTATACCTATAACTTATTATTCTTGTATTGGAAATGACTATCATCCGAAGTATTTTTCGGAACACACTCAGTTTAAAAATAAAATCCATTAAGGTTTAAGCCCAATTTCATTCTTTAATGCATATCGTTTTGAAATTATGATTATTTGAATTTTTCAATTATGATGATATCGATAAAAAAAAAAGGTCAAACTGAAATAACATTCAAAATAGAAATATAGAGGCCAAGATATTTTATATCAAGTAGAAAAATTTTCTTCAAAAGAGAAAAAAATAACTTACGTAATTTTATCTATTCCTCAGAAAAAAGTATTGTCGCGGAAGTTCTAAAATGATTCAAATATTGCCTTATTTGTTATTTTTTTCTCACAACAATGAGCCTTTAAAAAATGAATCAGGGCATCCTTTGAAATTATATTAATTCTTTTTCTTTGCCACTTTTGCCATTTATAATATTTATTCATAATTAAATGATTTAACTTAAAAATAGCAGTGCAAAATATGAATATAAGCTATTATATTACTTACAAGTAAATTTATAAGAGGAATATAACTTAATTATATTTTTTATGATTTAAAAAATAATTTTAAAACTCTTATTTGAATGAAGGAGCAAATTTTGACGGATCAATTTAGTATATTAACTTTTTTGTCATTTAAAGAATTCCAAAACAAAAGTTGCTTTTGAAATGAAAATTCACAGATAATTTTATTCAAAAAATTAAACAGAAAATTACTATATCTTCTAGCATGGATAAAAAGTAGAATTTATTTACTGAAATATATACGATTTACTGATTGCAATGGAAGTCATAAATGTATGAAAAACCTTCTATATATTTCACTCCACATCATTTTAAATCACTTTATTCTAAAATAGGAGTTTGGTGTCAAAATGATGAAGGCTATTTTAATCCAGAAACAAAAGGATTTGCCATAATAGGAAGAAGGTAAGCGCTCTAAAATTTATATTTGGATCAAGCTTCTTAATGAGGAGTATATTCATCTGTAAAAGATTTTACCGTATCTTAAATATTTACATCATTTATGTTCTCGCATTGTTTCTCATTTTATTTTCCCCGACATAGCGACAATGTTTTGAAACAATACGGCGAACGTTTGAGTCCAGATGATATATACTTTGCAAGTAAGTGATCAAAAAATATTAACTGCAATTTGTATCATATTGTTATTTCTGAATGTAATTGTAATTAAGATTGAGTTTCTATAACCAATTAAAGAAGTTCTCTCCAATCTCTCAGCGCTTTTTCTGTCCTTTATTCCCTTTTTGTTCACTAGATGGCAGCATGATACAAACACATTTTCCTCTACCTTGGAAAGGAATAAATCTTGTTCAAAGGTGACAATTTCTAAATCCAGGAAACAAAATATTTCAGACTAAATTTTAAATAAAAACTGCACGGCTTAAATTTAAACCACACAATATAAATGAATCTTTATTTGCAAATCACAGATTTCTAATCGTTTCCCTCATCTTAATAGCCGCGTACATTTTAGAAACCAATTGCTATAAAGTAATATTTACTATACCATTAATAATCTAGAGCTGTTATAGAATTTCCCAAATTTTAGAATCAATAATTTTGATTTATAAAAGGAAATAAATATCTCGTCAGATTCAGAACTATTCTTAGATCGGTTTTGAAGTTAATTATTAGGGTTTAAATACGAAAGGTGGTAACAGAGAACAGATATTAAGATGCTGAAACAAAGCAACTTTCCTGTTGTAACTCGAATCTTTTCTTTTAAAAAATTTAAGATGAAATGAAGTACTTCTAAAGCATAAAAGTAAACTTCATCAACATTAATAATAAAGTGATCCGTCCAATCGTTAATAATAAAGTGATATTTATATATTTATCGACAGTTGATCACATCAAAGAGTTGCAAGACTACATTTGCGTGTGCCAAGACTACATTTGCGACGACCCCAGGAATATCCTTTTCGTCCAGCTCAAGAAAGGGTACTTATTCACTCCCGAATTGAAAGAAGAAATCGAACGAAGTATTCAGCAGGAACTCTCAGCAATAAGTGTTCCAGAAGTGATTATGGAGGTTCCAGATATCCCGGTAAGCCTTCAGTTCCTGAGTTATGGACTCAGAAATAATTAAAATGAAACTCTTAAATATATACCCTTCAACTTTTGGTATCGGTAGCTAAGTTAAATAAAACTACTTAACTTTACTAGATAAACTTACAGTTGACATCCAAGTTTTCTGGTGTTGCAATTTCATTCCAGTTTTTTAACATGATAATAATGAATATAATCTATAAACAATGTCTCTATTTATTAAACTACTATCAATGAAGGAATATTTTCTAAATATTATCTATAAATTGCGCGATATTGCATGCACAATACGAATATCATACAAAACACTCAACATGACAGGGCATGAAATCTAAAAAAGCCAAATAAGAAATACTTGCTTTTTCTATAATAAATTCTCAAAACGCTATTTTTTATTAATTTTAATAAAAAATTAATCGGTACTCTAGTGTTTTTTTCACTAATCCCCGAAAATATCGTCGCATAAAAATTAGTTTTACAACCTTCTAACTGTTAAATAGAAAGCTTTTTAGTGGTATAAATTTGTTATTATTTTAGTAATTTCATTACATTTTTGAAAATTTTCCAATATACTTTACTACGATATTTTGCATTGTTTTAATTATTTTAATTGTATATATAAATAACATACACTTTTGTTTCAGCGCAATATCAATAACAAAAGGTTGGAGAGCATCGTCAAGAAAATTGTGATGACAAACACCATTCCTCAAGTCATGAATATCAGAAATCCAGACTGCCTTAAATACTTCTGCAACATTCCAGAAATTCTAAATTATAACTGAATTGGTGTTTAGTTCTGATGTCATAATTTTCGTATATGATCTGAAGGATTAAGTGCATACTGACTCTGTACTCTTGCCATTGAGGGAAATGAAATATTAAATAGATATTTGTATTATTGTATATTGAAATAAAATAAGAATTTGTTTCGATTTCTATTTTTTTTATCAGACGATTCTAGTCTCGTTATTATCTCTCATGCATATCTTTCAGAATTTTGATATGAAAAGATCCATTTATTACGAAATGAAAGATTTTGTTTTGTTCTTTCTTCAAACTATTTTCCAACAGAATTAACACATAATTGCGACTAAAGCATAGTATGATGCCCTGACAAGATAGAAATGAAAATAATATCAATCGATCCCGTTATAAGTGAGAAATAATTTTATAAGATTCTGAAAATTCTCACATTCATTTTGTTTAAATCACCTGATTAATAATTTATTTTATTGAGGTCATTAAAAACAGATTTTGATGGGTGGGAAAGAGCATCTCAGAGATTTTTTAAATTAATTTTAATTATATAAAAACTACGGATTTATTTTATTTTTTCCTTGATAAGTTTCGATAGTATTAAGACACAAATATAATTTTTATACCAATTGAAAATTTCAAAAATTACTTATGCTATGCTTAAAATTTAGCTGATATATATATTTTTTTAATTTTAATAAATTGTTTAATATATTTTAAGTATATTTTTCCGCCTTACTTTCCATTGCTATAATGAAATTCAAATTATTTTCTTCATTACAATTAATATTTTATCTGGGATATTTTTTCAGTTATTAACAATAAAAACTGTTTTATTTTACGGTGAGAAAGTTTCTTTTGAAAGCATGATTTTAATAAAGTTCTTGAATTTTCTTTGATTTTTTCTTCTGTATGTTAATAATTAACCAATTCAAAATTTCACGACAAAAATAGGCAATAATGATTTTTTTTATTCGTACATTTATACGCACTATTGTTCCTTTAATACAATTTGATGCATTAAAACTTGTTATCATTTTTAAGCTTCAAGTTTCATTTTCTTACTGATTAGAACGAAATTATTTACTAAATAAGTAAACCTAATGTCATTAAAGCGTAAGATATCACAATTTTATAATAGAAATAATTACGATGCTGAATAATTTCATATATTTAACTTGTATATTATATCCAGACGAGGAAATCAATTATTGAGTTTGCTGCTATTTAATTACTTTCAATTTCAGATCTGAGCTCAGATCTTAGATGAGATGATAGAAAAAGAGAACTGACAATTACAATCCTTAATGAACAGAATTAAAGATTAATAAGGAGAGCTAAAGATTAATTTTGGGATCCTAACTGTAAGCATCCCAAAATAGTACATGTCTATCAAATCATTTGTCGATCAAAATTTTAATTTTAAGAAAACATTATTTGAAACAATCATTAAAACCAAGTTTGACATAGATATTTTATAGAAATTTTTCGAAGGAAATAATCCCGGAAGACCAGCGGATTGCCAAAGGGGGCTAATAAGAAATATTGTCCGGGAATCCCTGTGATATCTTCTCAGATTGTAAACATGGCAATTTCCTAAATAAATTTCGCTAGCTAACAAAGAATAGGTTTTCTGTTTGTCCAAATGGTATAAAATGCAAACTAATATTTCAGATGATGTAGCCGCCATATATTGAATAAAAAAAATGACCTAAAAATCCAAGATGTGTTTCTATACGCACCTTTCCTACAGGAAAAAGTATTGGAATAAGCTTTATCGATACTTCAAAAATAAGCAGAAATAATTAAGGGGAAACGACAAAAGACTGTTTTATATCTCTCACCTCTACCAGCTGATATGTTGGTAAAAAAATAAATCCTGTCATAACTTTACTTTCTTGTTGAGTTGGATATCATAATAGGTTTTCAAAAACTGACTCGCTGCCAGAATTTTTCTAGTGTTTGGTTTTTGGTATGTTTCTTTTTTTTTATGCCAATTTAAAATATTTATCTATAATTCTGAAAATGGAATTTAAAAATTTGAAATTTGGAACATTTAAACGTCCATTTTTCTTCTTAAATTTCATTTTTTTTTCATTTCGGCCCTTTTGGGCTAATAAACCAGTAACAATTTTTTAAACCAGGAGTCTTTCTTATTTTCTAGTTAGGAATTTCGATAAATTTATTATTTTGATTTTCTTTTTCATTTAAAAAAATCAAATTTCAATAAAATCTAAAAATAATTGTCTGAATCCTCTGATTAAATTGAAGCTATCTTTCAATAATTATATAATACAAATTCTTTCTCATTTTCTTCCCAAAATTCGCTAGAATGAATGAAAATTGATTTTGTGATTTTTAGGTATCAGTCCTTCTATCAAGAATATTTATATATCTAACATGCAGATATTTACTCGGTAATTTCTCCTTTTATTCAATTCGAAGTTTTATAATAATTCGTACTTGTTTTCTCCCTTTATAAAATTTTTATGTTTGCTTATTTCTCTACACAACTAATTTTGTATTATTTACTGGAGAATAATCTCGATTCATTTATTATTTCTTATTATCTATTATTCATTTTTTTATGAAATTAAATTTTTTATTAGTAAAAATTATTATAAATAAAATTTTTATTAGTAAAATTTTATTTATTTTAGGCCTAAAATTTAGCGTTACCGTGAAACATATGATAATAGTGTAAATGTGAAGACAATGAAAGTAAGAAAATAGAAACCATTATTGGGAAATGGTAAAGTACAAACAAAGGCCAGCTAACAAGTTAAAATAAGAGCCATAGTCACTGACATAGACTCCGTTTCTTCCACTTGCCATCTCAGTCCTTAAATTCATGCATCAGTTTTACGGTATCAGTAAAATATATGCGTGTGGGAATGAGTCTAGTGGGAAATATGGGAACTTGTATTTCAGAGCTTATAGTTTCAGAGCTGCTACATTTAGATAGAATATTTAATAGGTTAATAAAGTTTAAACAATGAAAAACGATAAGAGGAATTTGACTTCAATACAAGAAATTAAGTTAAAGGAATATTTCAAAACTGATTTCGATCAGGAAGAATTGTTTACGAATAAGTGCAAACACTGATGAATCAGGGATGAACCGAAAATGTTTGTCAATAGGAACACTGACATTTAAAAAGAGTGATAAATCCCTGAATATAAGTACTGTCAAAAGAGGAATAACAAAAATGGCATATAATAATCGAATTGGATCTCAAAAACTAAAATTGATAGAAATTGGAAACTCAAAAAAATGAGATCGCTTAAAGAACAAGTTTTGCTGATCTTCCTGACTACTATTTGATCATAAAATAAGGACTGGAAAGACGAAATGTATATTTAAAGATAGAAGTGTTAAAATGCATTCCTCTAAATACAGAATGTCTGAAATCTCAAAACCTGTCTCCCAAAAAAAGTGTATTGCTGATTAACCTTGCTCAGTCTAACTTAATGGAAACAGTTTTCAAATCGGAAAATTGTATTTTTTTTAGTTATGTACTTTCTTCCCAATATCACAGATCTATCAAACCTCTAAACCAATGAAAAAATACTCACTCCCAAAACTAGAAATGATAATGATCTCCAGGTTTTCTGCAAAGAGTTACGATTCTTTTACGATACGATACAATGCATTTTTGACAAAGGCACCGCTTAGAAAGCAGTTGGGTAAACCATGCTAGTAAGTCCTTGATGATAATTTCTGCTAAATATGGAAATTTATTTAGCAGAATCCACGGAGAAAGAGGACGTTCCTACTTTTTATTTGGATAATTTAGAGAAATCCGTGACGGAAGGATGTTATGTCGATGAAGATTATTATTAAAGGAATTAAATATGGGGAAAATGGTTTTAAATTTTCTTAGTGCTGAAAAATCTAAGCTGAGTGTGGTGACGCTTTATAAGCCAGATAACATCCACGAGACACGAGACGTTTCTTTTGTCTTGTGGTCATGTTACTCGGCTGCGAATCCAAAGGTTGCGAGTTCGATCCTCGCCTATAGCCAATGGCTACATTGGTGACCCGATGACGAAAATACGCAAACTTCATACAACTGTTGTAGCGCCCTCTACTAGGAATAAATAAACATAAAAAATATTAAAAAACTGATAAAAAAAATCAGCCAAAATATTTTTTTAAAAATGAAGCTGATAAATAATGAGCCA
This sequence comes from Argiope aurantia, assembly GCA_026543865.1. Taxonomy (NCBI): domain Eukaryota; kingdom Metazoa; phylum Arthropoda; class Arachnida; order Araneae; family Araneidae; genus Argiope; species Argiope aurantia. The sequence goes on along the minus strand of JAPMOR010069956.1, from coordinate 298,555 downwards.
AAAAAAAATGAAGCTGATAAATAATCAGCCAATAAATAAATGAAGCTGATAAATAATCAGCTAATAAAAAAATGGATAAGACGCAACAGCCAATATCACCACTAATAACAGCAAAAAAAAAAAAAAAAAAAAGGACAAAATATCGCCCGTCTCACCTCCGACGCACTTTAGGAGGAGTAATGTGCTGACGCTTTATAAGCCAGATTACAGTTACGAGGCATGAGAAATTTCGTTTGTCTTGTGGTCATGTTACGCGGCTACGAATCCAAAGGTTGCGAGTTTGATCCTCGCCTATCGCCAATCGCAACACTGAGTATTAGAATGGTTTGATAGCAACATTATTCGATGAAGAATATAAGTCTTAAAAGTAAATGGGTTATGACGTCGGCTTCAGCCATGTTGACGGGTCGAATAAATACCTGGTGGAATAAGAAGATGCACCTCTTTGTTATGTTGCTAAAAAATAACAAAAATTACATGTTCTTGAAAACATTTTCATTTATAAATGAAAACGATAGTTTCAACAACAACAAAAAAAATTCTATCGACTTTTTTTTTTAATTTGGCATTGGGATTGGTAGTCGTAGTATGCCAAAATATTTGTTAATATAGGAATCTTCTGTTTATTAGACCAATTTGAAGTATAGGCCTTATCAGTGAAGTTCTGTATTTTTCGTTTGAACTAAACCCATATCAATGTAGAATCGAAAATTGATTGTCCTTTGTGTTACACAGTAAAATGTTGTTGCTTTTAAGAAATAATCTATTGTAATATAATAACATATTATATTCCTATAATTAAATTTCTATAATTTTTTGAGTTATAGCTAAATGCAATTATATAATTAAATGCAATTTTTCTATTTTCTTTCATTTATTTTTATTTGATTATCTTAAAAGAATTTTAATTATTTTTAATTTTTTAATTGTTTCTTTAAAAATTTATAAAGGAAAAAATGCTTTCATAGTTATTGACAATATAATATAGTTTTATGAAGATTTTAAAATGTATGTTGGGAAACTACGTGTTGTAAACCATTAAAATAGTTCATCAAAAGATATTTATTAATAGCAAAATATAAACATGAGCTCGCTCATATTATCGAATATTGTTAATTATATATTTAAGGTAAAACAGCAAAACATTCAAAGAGTAGACAATATATTTGAAAATTAAATGAAAATATACTAATTTGTAAAATTCTTCATCAGACTTGGGCTCTGACATTCTTTGATGCATGCAAAAATTGATTAGCAACAGGAAAAGATCAATTCATAGAAATACATTTTATTATTTCATCTATCTAAAAAATTCATCTACATTCATCTTCTTCGACTAGTTGCAAGGGGTGGATTGCCTGTATATTTTCGTCTGTCAGTTCAGGGATATCATAGAAATGTTTCAAACTCTCGGGATTCTTAATATTGGCTACTTCCGGTATCTTGTTTGTAGCTACTATCTTCCTCACAATGCTCTCCATTCTCTTGTTGTTCAAATTATACTGAAACAGAAATATATGTAAATTTTATTTTTTCTAATATTTGGGGATTAACCGCATATATGATCAATATTGAAATGAATTATTAAAATGAATTCTCCTTTTTCTTTCAGTAAATATAAATCTAACACAAATAGATTTTTTGCGAACTTGTACATATACTGCGCTACTGAAGCATTAATTTTTTATTATTCTCACTGCCTTTATCTGTTTGGCTTTTTAATTAATTTGTTTGTAATGTAAATTTCTTAAGTATTTTATCGCGACAAGTGTCAAGATAATTACCGACATTGAAGAAAAAGCAAAAATAGTTAACACGATAAAGTGATTGAGTGAATTAATGTGAAAAAATATATGATTTGAATTCTTATACACAAAAGTAAAAATGATTTTTATACGTTGGAAGGGACACCCATGTTGATTGTAGCCTTCAACAGTTACTTTTTTTGTGACTAACGAAGTGTAAGATTCAGATAAATTTTGTTTCAGAAATTCTATATAAAAATCAGGAAAATTTACTGAAAAGCTAAAATTGATATCAAGACATCACGAATATTTTAATATCCTCACTTCACTCTCTGATTTGAAAAATTTTATGAACAAATTTTTAAATGGTATGATGACAAAAATAGAAGCGAAAATCTTAAAACTGAACAAAATAAAAAAGATTGAAGTAAATGTTGCATTGAAATATTTCTTTGACATCTGTTTAAGATAAACATTATTCAAAATTATATTTAAAAAATGGGTCTCGGTGTTTATCAACGCTATATAATCTAATTTTTATGAAAGTAAAATACTTATTTCAGATTCGCATTCGAAAGAGAATAAATGCGGATTGTGTATTAAATATTTCAATATTAAAAGAATTAATATAAGATTAAAAACAAAGTTACCGGTATATCTGGCACTTGTAACATGACTTGCGGTACATATGATTTTCCAAATTCGTTTTTAATCATAATAGCCATTTTCTTTATGATATTGTCTGTTAAAGTGAATCCATCTTTGAGCTTCACGAAGAGAATGACTCGAGATTCCTCTTTCCACATTTGCTCCACACACAAATAGTCTACCACTTCTTTGATATTATCAACTAAAGCAAATCGAAAAAAATCAGTTGAGTTTCGGATCATCTTCAAGATTAGTAACAAAGATCATCTAAACTATTAATAAAAAATATATATGTGCATGTGTAGGTGTTGGCACTATGCAAGCCAGACTGTTTGACCTACAGCTACCAAATTTGGCACATGTATACTTTGGAGGTCAAGAATACCCACCTCGGAGAGATTTTTTAAAATTTTAATATATATATTTTTATTAATTTAAAAAATACGCGAAATTTTGGCGTTTTTCCGCTACAACTTCTGAAAATATTGTTGCACAAAAATGTTTTTTACATCATTTCAAAATACTATAGGACAGTCTCCCTTAGCAAGGTACATGTATATAATTAAACAGAACTTTAGTAAGACAAATAAAATAATTAGTACAAGGATTTAATGTGATACTATTTGGCGAAATCAGATATAAAATTTATCTGATATCAAAAATAACTCATCTGAATATCAACGATTTATTTAAAATTAAATATAACCAATATCTGGGAGAATTAGCTGGTCACCTAAGGTTACTTGTAGCTAATAAATGTCTCTGTTTATGTTGGTATTTCTAATTGTGATTATTTTATCATATCTGGATGAATCCATGAATCAAGAACTCATAATAAATGTGGCCTCTTGTGACCAAATAGCGAATCTAGAAACCTTTAGGTTTAAACTTTATATAGAACATATAGTAGCTTGTTTTTTTTAAAGCAGTTCCGGAAAAACTTCCATCAATCCGATTATAAGCATAGATCAATTACTTATTAATCTAACATAGATCTATTAGTTTTCGAATCATACTGTCTAAGATTAAATAAAGATCATAAACCGTAACTTTTTTAAGTTACTCATACCTTATCTTAACGTATTGAGAAGATTATTTGACCAAGATTGGGATAACCCTTAAAATCTCATTAACATAAATTAAAACAAATAATATTGGATACATACATACAGTAAAATTCAATCACTCCCAAATAATCTACAAACAAAAATTGTTTACTTAATAATCGACGATGCTTATTTAGAATTATATAATCAAGGATGCATAAAGATAATTCATTATTATACAAAGGTTATTTAAAAATTTAATTCTTTCTACTGTTATTTCTGATAAACATAACTCACTTGCGAAGTATATATCAGCAGCGCTCATTAGCTCTCCATATTGGGTCATTATATCATCGCTGCCAAAAAAGAATATGTAATAAATTGGTTGTCTCATAAACATTTCGATACAATTTTCTAAATCTTCGCAATCATTATCTTGAAAACAATAATTTTTTAATTATAATTAATAAGTGGCTCTTTGCAAAATTTATTGAAATTGATAATAATATATAAAAACATGAGAAAGAAGAAAATGAATGAGATCATCTAAGTGTTGCTACTCTAATTTTTTTAGACACGTCTCTTCTACATTTTTTTTATTTGAACATAATTTTTATCTAATGCAATCAATATATATTTCTATTAAAAAGAACAAACCAGAAATATATATAAAAAAAAGGTCTCCTTCGTTCTTCATTAAAAAGTGAAAGTCTTGTTTTTATCAAGAAAAATGTATAATCTATTACATTTAGATTTTTCTACAACAAAAGCTGTTGTAAAAAAATTAATTATGAATCAAAACTTGAATCTGAAGCTTCGTAAATGATAACGTTTTAGATTTAATTCGTCTAGCTTGTGGCATCAACGATTTTTGCACCATGAGATTAGCAGAAATAATTCCAGTCAAAAAATATGATCATGTTTAAGAGCGAAAGTGAAAATTCTGAAAAGAAAAAAATTACTTAATCTAGTTTTAATATTGGCAAAAGCATATCTGCAAAAAATACAATAAAAAATTTGTTTGAATTTCATTGCAACGGCAAAACACATTGTTACAAATAATGTTTAAAATCGATTTTGAAAAACTATTTAAATTGAAGATAAAAATGCTAAGTTATTGAATTTTAAAGTACTGCTACGTGATTTTTGTGCAATAATATGTTCAAGCTTAGAAAGGAACATTAGTTTTTAGATTAATTTTGATTAACTAAAAAATTAAAATTTTGAAAAACTTTTCTTTGTGAGATTTTATTACACAAAATGTGATTCTGAGTTGCGAATTATTTTCTTTGTGGAGCGTTTCCAATAAAGTGTGTAGAACAATTTATAGAAAGTAAGTCAGCGTCAAAATATATAACATTAAATGGAAATCAAACAAATAATAACTTTTTTAATCATTAATTTTTTTTCATTATTTTACCTTCTTCCAATAACAACAATTCCTCCTGTCTTAGGGTTAATCCATCCTTCATCGTTCTGGCACCAAACACCTGCACCAGAAAATGAAAAGTTAAAGATTTTTTCTTTCAGAAGATTATATTCGTAATACTTCGTTTAGTGTTCCTATTTAGTGTTTTAGTATTTTTATATTTTTAATGCTTTGTTTAGTATTTTGTCAAGTCTTTAATACTTCGTTTAGTGTTATCAAATGCTGTAATTTTTTAAATTCTATTGCATTTTAATGTGTTTTTAGGACTGAAAACATTGCATCTTTAAATTTTTATTGTATTTTTAATGTATTTTATCATTGATTTTATTCGGCTATTAAAGTTTCGTTGTTTATAAGATCTATTGTATTTAACTTTGCATTCATATTGCGTTTCAAATGTTTTTCAAGTTAAATTTGTTTAGCTTTTAAAATTCTAGCTCATTTTCAATGCTATTAGGCTTTAGATTTTACACCTGTTTTAATCTTAATGTGCATTTTAATGTTTACAAATTGACTGTACTTATATATTAAATATTTATTATGTTATATCTAATATGTTCTTGTCATTCAGTTCTTTCAGTTTTTTCTTATTGGGTGTTTTTCATTCTCATGCATTACTTAACTTAAGTTTTTTTTATATTGCGTTCATTTGTTTTTATTTGATAAATATATTTTTCTGAATATTAGTTAAGCATTGGTTACCAATTTATGAATTTAGAATTTTTTTTTTCCATTTAAGGACTTTAAACACTGAGATATTATAACATTTTTGTTGAAATTTTCTGGTCATAATAATTTTAATAAATTCTGAGTCCTTATTATTTACTTAATGCATAAACAAAGTTGAATCCAGTACGTGGCAAAGTTGTGACATTCGGCTACATCATTTTTGTGGGAAAGTTGTGACATTCGGCTACATCATTTTTGTGGGAAAGTTGTGACATTCGGCTGCATCATTTTTGCATCCTTTTAGATTTCAGTGCAATTTTCTTTATTGCAGCGTTGCAAAATTGATAATTCGTTTCGTGGCAACACATTTTGTTCTCAATATATTACTCTTTATATTCTCAAACAAAGGCAAAAGATCATTTTTAATAATTTCACTTAAATAAATGAAGTATTGGTTTCTCAGCAGAATAAGAGAGAAATATATATATATATATATATATATATATATATAGAGAGAGAGAGAGAGAGAGAGAGAGAGAGAGAGAGAGAGAGAATTTTCATATTCTTTACCATATATTAAGATTAAAAAAATGAATAGAAATCTCTCAAAAAACGAACTGTGGTTTTACTTTAAAAATTAATCGTTAATCAGATTATTCTGGAAATTCACGGCTTCGCTGTTGAATTCTAAAATTATAGTTATTATTTCAAGCATCGGTATTATTTTTATCAGTATTTCCAGTAATATATCGGTAAAAAACTCACAAAGCCTTTTCGAACCATAAAAATCATTAGATATAAAATATGATTTTCAAGTTTATGTTTTAAAACTAATTTAATAATTCCTTTTTAATATAAACGAAATAATATAATAAATAATAAATATGATTAAAAAAAATTCAAGAAATATGGAAGTGTGTTTAAAAATTTTAAAACTTGTTAATTGTAATTAACAGATTCATTGTTGAAGAATTTATTAAAGCTTACAATAAATGACCAAAATTGTAACTACAATTTTTCTTTTTCTTAGAAAATTCGTTGTCATTCGATTATCTTTGTATTCAACTAAGAAAAATATTACTATTCAAAGTGATTCACCTTCGTATTTGTTCAGGTATGTGTCATACAATCTCTTGTTACCTTTGTCGCCCCAAAGACATACGGGAAATGAAGGACAAGGGGTGGCCACTACAACTTCTCCCCTCTGACCTACAACTGGTTTCCCTGAAATTACAAAATAAGGAATAAAACTTATTTTCTGCTATTTTTAGTGTTACTTATTGTTATTTTAAGAAAGGAAATGGTTATTTAACTCACTTCTGAACAACAAGTGATTCTCTTGAAATTACAAAGTAAGTAATAATTTTTTTCTGTTATATTTAGCATTATTTCATAATATCCTAATATAAGAAATGAAATTGTTATTTAGACACTAATCACTACTTCAAGGGTGTTTCATAAAGAATTATTTGTTTGATCCATTTGATTCACAGATGGTTAACTGCTTTCATTTTAATGAGTCCGTTGGTTCCCGTGGCCAGCAGATGATAATAATATTTTATGTTGTAGCAATTAACATGTTAAATTAAATAATAAATAGATGCCTTATTCTATACTATATATTTCTGGTATTTAAATGCCATTTCTCTACCACTTTCAGATAAATAAATAATGTGAATTTGAACTTCTAGTCGGACATTTCGCAGAGGAATTATTTCATCCATCCTTACTTTATTATTCTTTGTTGTATCAAAGATAGCGTGTACACAAATAATGGATTTAGTACTTTCGTAATATTTATCGATATAAAAGTAATAACTGAAGCAATGAAAAATATTGTTAGAAAATATACATCAAAGTATTTTAAGAGTTTATTAAAATTTCGGAGTAAATTATACAGATATAAAAATGATATAACTAAAAACATTTTTAAATGTAAAAATTGTTGAAAATAATTTTTATGAAATAATAGTTATTGAAAATGTAATATTTCTATTAGCTTTTAATTATAAAAGTGACTTAATAGTTTCCAATACTTAATCTCATTGAAAATAAACACTTTCAAATCTTTTTTTAATCGAAATAAAGTAATTTCGAAACACAATGGATTTTGAAATAACCGAGTTATAAACCTATGTATTATAAATTGAAATATTCATTCTGCTCTTTAAAAGAAGAATATCACTTTTATAAATTGTTATAAATTATTTTATTCAGTTATTTTTAGTTATATGTGCCTCTTAAAATAAATGCCATTTGTAACATTCTCCGGATCTTGCTGAAAGCCTCTAATTTTCGACCTGATGCAGACAAGTTCATCTGTTGGCGGGGGGGGGGGAGTGCGGAAAGAAGCGACCTGAAAAGAACGAAACTATTTATTCGGTTCAAGTTTTTCTCCACCTTAGCAAGTGCTTTCATCCGCATCAAGTCGAAGGTCAGATAGTGAGAGCCAAGAAATAATGAATTCAATGATACTTTGACTTAATATATCGGAAAACGTACCTTGTTTATCGAAACATTGAAGATCGACTCCCAGAGCAGGAACTTGGCATTCACCCATATAGGAAATTGTGTTGAAGTCAAAACCAGTAAAATCGCCAAACATCTCTGTAGCTCCTAGATTTTTGAGAATATTTAAATATTACAAAAAGATTATTGTTTAAAGATTGCTTTTTCTTTTTCAATATCGGATCAGGTTATAAAATAGTATATTCTCTATTTGATTAATTCGTATAAATCAATATTTTACAAAACAATGAAAATTCAATAGTATCAATTAACTTTATCTCGTAAGTAAACCTCCTTTATTCTACTTTTATTGGATTAATGGTAATGATAGCAGTGATGGTTTCAGGCTAGTTTTCATTAATTTTATTGAAATAATGGTAATAGTAACAATAATGGTTAGAGGCTAGTTATCTTTAATTTTATTGAATATGGTAATGGTGGCAATGATGGTTACAGACTAGTTATCATTAATTTTATTGAATTAATGGTAATGGTAACAATAATGGTTACAGGCTGGTTATCATTATTTTTTATTAAATTAAAGGTAATGATAGCAAAGATAGCTACAACTAATTGTCATAAATTTTGCTGAATAATGGCAACAATATGTAGAGCTTTGTATCGAAGCAAAATATATATTTTTTTCTTAATGTATAAGCAATTTAATGGTGATATGATACAAAACCTACTATATTAGCTTAACAACTAAAGTTTATTTTTCTAAATAGCATAGCATTAATAGATCAAAATGCTGATATTTATGAATTTTATAAAGCAATAAGTTTATTTAATTAATAAAAATTATAATCTTCTCACCATATTGGCTACCAATGAAGATATCATTTCTCTTTAGGTTTTTGTAAATGAAATCGTAATTTCTTTTCTTCACAGGACTAGCTCCCATGGTGAAAACCTTCAAGTGATCGAAGTTTAGACTTGGATGATCTGAAAGAAAATTTTTTTAATTACTTCAAATCTATTTTAAGTGTCAGATATCATCACTGAAAGTGCAAAAGTTCTTATATCTGAAATCCCATTCTATTTTAATCGAAATGTGATTAAAGTTTTACACATGACTGCCACATGAGCTAAAAATACAAATGAAGGATTCACCATCAATGAAGATTAATCTTCAGATATTTCAAATTGTTCTCTGAAATGCAAATTCAACAATATCAAAATGTCTCACCATTCCATACATTCATAACTTCCAATCCGTCAAAATAGCAAGTCGAAATGAACGCATATGTTATTTTATATTTTGATAAAACTGTCCATAAATCGAAGTTTTTCTTTTTATATACTGGCTCTCCATCGAATAGAAATTGCTTGATTCCTAAGGCAAGAGTGGGAAATGGATAATCCCAAACACTCCATCCAACCTGAAAGCAAATAATTAAGAATTACAAACAACTGTTAATATGTTTGTATTTCATAATTGGAGTTTCAATATTACTGAAAAAGGTTTAACTATTGAGAAATTTATAAAGCAAAGTACGTTGTAAATTAAAACAATACTAAATAGTTTTAACTCCAAAAATAGTTAAACAGATGGCAGTGTTTGTAAAGTATAATGTATTTATGCAATATTTTTAATCCTTTATCTGTTCCTCATGCGTCATAAAACGGCCTCATGCGTAGGAGTTCCGTATTAGTATAAAGAAGCCCAATCAAATTGGACTTGATGAGGGATCTTAAGGATTTTATCAGCATTCCCAAACCGTACAGAAATTGAATCGTATGAAATAAATTTGTATTTTTTAAAATTTATTTTATTTTTGCAATATGTAAAATTAAATACTTTAAGTCGAATGTAATGAACTTAAAGAGCTCAAGAATTATCTTCTGTGATATTTCCGACTTATTTCCAATTAAAATTTACACAATTCATGTATTTAGTTTTAATTATTTTTAAGCAGCATTCTTCATGTTTTTTCAAAGTATGAATTATGTATAATTCGAATTTATCTGACACAAAACCTAATTAATTCCGGATGTTTCTTCGTACACTTTAAATTCGTTTTCTTTTGAAATATGAATTGTATCATTCGCATTTATCTAACACAATACTGAATTACTTTCAGAAGCTTTGTTAGTGCACTTTAAATTCGTCTCCTTTTGAAGTACTAATTATTTCATCAGAATTTACTAACATAAAACTGAAATGATATCAGACTCTTTCTTTTCAGGCTTTAAATTGTGTTTCCTTATTTGAAAGATTATATTTAAGAACAATATTCGCATCAATTAATCAGATTACAAATGACATATCTGCCATACAATATGTCAATTTTTTAATGCGAAACCACTTACCGCACAATGACTGTAAGCAACGTCTCCACTCTTCAAATTCAGATGAAATATAAAATCTCTCAAAAGCGAAAGAAAAGTCTGAAAAGTAAAAAATGGACAAGTCTATTAATATTTTAACGTATAAAATAACAAATAAACATCATCCATGTAAAAAATTAAGAATGATTGTAAGAGACTGTCCACTTAGACTTGAACACAAATCTTTTGCTGAAGAATTCTTTGCAACGAAAAAAATGAAACTTAAATATTATAAAGTAACTAATGAATTTCATTGCAATCGCGAAATTTTTCTATACGCAGCTTAAATACTTTAATAACTTATTAAAATTTTCAATATCTTGCATATTTATCTCTCTCTTCATATTTCAATAACTTTTCTCATAATATATGATGAAGACAGTTTAACAATATTTGTAATTAATTGATAGCCCACATATATAAATTTCAATCAGATTTTCAACTAAATGAATTCTGATAGAACCAACAGCAGAATTAGTATGTTTATTTCTAGGTTGTCTCAATGCCCTTAAGTTTAATGCTATATTTAAGAACCCATTTTCATCTAAATCCAAATTAAAAACGCAAGCCTACTGGTTAGACATCTGCAAAGTTCTGGGCAAAAATATATCGTTAGTTCACACATAGACATCCCTATATGATAAACGGGTCAGAGACACTGACAGATTAAAGGTTTATGGTGAGTGTTTGCGAAGCATGGTGATTCTTTAACATCACTTGTAGAAAGAAAAAGATGTTTTTGGCTCTGCTTCTTGGTATGTTTGTGATTCGTTTTTGAATACATAATACTTAAGAACAAATGAACAACTTTCTAATGAAATTAAATGAAAATATCGATGAAAATTTCCATTACAGACTGTTTGTGCTGGGAATATTTTGTATTTGAATGTATAAAATGTCAGCAGTCACAGCATGATGAAATGGATATGTACTCACTACTGCAGAATGTACTACTCCTTTGGGTGAACCTGTAGTACCTGATGTGAAATTGATAGATATGGGATGATCGAAGGGAAGTTGTTCGAATACAAGATCTGGTACATTGCCACCAGGTGTCTTGCCTCTTTCCAGGAAGTCCTTTAGAAAGATGCTGTGCAAATATTAATCAAAGAATAATTCTTTATTTTTTATAATAATCTATTCATAAACAATTCTTCTCGTATTCTAAAACAGCGCTTCTGCACATGCATCAGGCTGTATTTATTTAGCCAAAATAAAGGTGAGAGGAAAGATGAAAAAAGGAAATATTTACATTTAATTATAAGGTGAATTAATACGGTAAGGTGAATTATTTGTAAATTTGTGGATAAAGATTTGTAGATAAGATTATTTGTAAATTTGTAGATGAAAAAAGGAAATACTTACATTAACAATAAGGTGAATTAATAAGGTAAGGGGAATTATTTGTAAATTTAGGAGCAGTAAAACACCAGATAACTCGTAATATTATCGGGAAAAGATATTAATTCACAATAAAATAATTTAGGGCATTTTTTATTTATTATGAGGAGTCTAATCGTTAAATTATGATGACTAAATGGAAGATTTTTGTTCTTAAAATTTGACAATTTACTTTTGTATAAAATACTAACAATTTTTTAAGTGAATACGCTAATAACGATAGGTAACCTTAATCACATTTAATAATAATGTATAAAATATGTTTCATTGTATTGTCATTATTCTTTGTCACTTGAACTATCCATATAAGCATTTAATATACAATTTTGAGTTACAATAAGACAGTACGATCTGAAACCATATGACATTCACGTGTAAAAAAATAGAACTTAAACGTATACCAGGAAAAAAAACTAGAATGGAAAAGTATTTAATGGTGCAGAAATCAAGGTTTAAGAATAAAAAAAGTCCGGAATTACCCTGCCTCTGCATTTCATTCCTTAGCGATGTAGTATCGTCAAAAAATAGTAGTATCGATATATTGAAACGAAGAGTTCTTGGCAGAAAACTCGTTATTATTATTAAGTTATTATTAATTACAAGATATTAATTGTAAGTTAATATTTATTTAATTAAGAACTATTTTTATAAAGAAAAAGAATAGAAAAGAAGAAAAAGAAATAATCATTCATTATTCCAAATTATTTTCACGTTTCATCCAGATATTAAAAATTTAATCAATAAAGGTTAAAAAACAATTACAACAGACTAGCTAGAATTTTTATTGACTATTAAAATTGCAGTAACTAGCCCGGATGGGTAAAACGGAATTTAAAGTAAAACAGAAGTAAGCTACATGCAATTATTGTCCATGTGATCAAGTCGTTTAAAGTTTTATTATTTATTTAAGCAAGTATGCTGATGTGGCAGAATTTAATAAATGAATAAAGTTTTTATTACAAGAGCTTGAAATAAATTTAATAATGGCAACATAATTACATCTGGTGTAACATATAGATTTAGGTCTCTTGTAAAGCCTATATCCTTTAAGTTATGTAGTCATTACCATTATATGCAACTTGATTCTAATAATGGAGAATTAGTGAATATCTAAATTCGTGCCTGTTCTACTGATGCTTTAAATAGCACGATCTATTGATTTATAGAATATCTGGAGCAGTTTGACAGCCAATGTCGTGAAAACTTCTCTCAGAATCGCATCATAGACAAATGGGATCAAATCAGAAAATCAAATTCCAACTCCAGTGAGTTGGATTCTTAAATTTATAGATCGTTCTATTCGAAGCATCAACAAAATTAGCCTCATTAAAGAATTTCTCCTAATTCCATGTCATTACTAACAAGTTGTACTAAATGTTATATTGAAGAAGTAAAGGCATTGAAAGGTAGTGTCTGTGATTTGTGAGATGCAAATATATTGCTGTAATTATTAAATTTCCAATCCTTATAACTGAATATTGAAATATTGCTATGCTATTGAATGCATTGTTTTCCTTGCAAAAATATTTTAAATGATAGCTATTGATAGCTATATTTAAGATAGTTTGGATAAATGTATGGAATAATATTCTCATCCGCAACAATGGCGGATAAACTGGCTAGTTGAAAAAGGAACCGAACCTTTTTGGGATATTGGATATGTCCTTAGATAATGTGTCCTTCAGAGTAGGAACAATGATTAACTTTGTCAAGTTTGGAAGACCTGTTAAGAAAGAAATATAAATTAGGCAGACGCAGCTGTAAAATAATATAAACTCATCAAAAATAAGATAAAAATCAATATATTTAATTGTTTATATAGTTTAAATATAGACGAGAATAAAAAAAAATATTACTTTAAATATAAGCAAAATGAACATTTTTCTTACTTTTGACAGTTAATAACAAAAATTTAAAACCTGTAACAGTTAAATGCAATATATGTAGTTACAAATATATAAGAAATGAAAAAACTTCTCACTTTCCACAATCGTTGATAAGTTGTCTAGCTGATAATACAATTCTCCATAATTATAAAAGCCATCTCCAGCGATAACTAGTTTGGGATCCATCATTTTTAAAATGTTTGAAGCTGCCTTTGAATAATGATAGTGACGATTTAATGAAGAAGACACAACAACAGCAAAATATTATGAATTAAAGCAATCGAAAATGTACGAAAACTGAAAACAATTTAGAATGCTTCTGATGGAAAAAAGAGAATGCATTTTTAATGATATAGAATGCATCAAGTAGTAATTCATACTTATAGGAAATTGCATTCATATATTTAAGATAATCCTGTAAACCAAGAACCATATTCCTAAACACAATTATTACACCGATTTCTTAAATTGCATTTTATATTTAACATTTTAACCACAGTTACACCGTTAATAACTGACTGCTTCCAAACTTCCAAACATCTCTACATTTTAATAACTATCTCTATTTATAATGAAAATATGTGTGTGTGTGTGTATGTGTGTGTGTGTATGTGTGTGTTGTGTGCGTGTGTGTGTGTTGTGTGTGTGTGTGTGTATGTGTGTGTGTGTATGGTGTTTGTGTGTGTGTGTATGGTGTTTGTGTGTGTGTGTGTATGTGTGTGTGTGTGTGTGTGTGTGTGTGTGAGTGTGTGTGTGTGTGTGTGTGTGTGTGTGAGTGTGTGTGTGTGTGTGTGTATGCTTGTGTGTTCTATGATTCATACCGTTTGATCTTGATGATGTTATTTTCTTCCATTGTACAATTTTCAGACATTGATAACAAATTAGGATCTCTGTGTTTTTTGTTGAAATTTAATTCCAAATAATACTTCTTTAATTTATATCAGATGTAACAGAAGCAACAACTTGTAAAAGAAGATGGTTCTATCTACATTAAAGGTTGCATCTCTGCGCTGTTCAAAATGCGCTGTTTCAAACAGCTAGTTATTCTGATAATATGTAATCTTAGACATGCACCTTAAAATTAAGTGCTCTGTTCCATAATTACATATTGTGCATTTTTTAATTTATCAATTATTCTTTGAATACCTTGAATATTTATAATTCGATTTTTAACAAAACCTTTTCTTTTATTTTTCATAGAATTACTTCACAATACCAAATTGTTTTTAATGATCTTTAGAAAGTTTGATAGTTCCTGTCAAATTCAAAACAATAAAGAAAATTCAACTATTATAAATGTTTCAAGAATTTCAGTTTTCTCTATTTATGCATCATAAAAGCTGATCTGAATTCATGGAAAGCAATTTATTACTGTTGTTGTTATTAAAACTATTGGAAAAGTAAATCGAAATAATAATGTCATCAAACTTTGATTTATAAAAAATAAATTATATTAATACAAAGAGAAACTATAAAATCTTAGAAACTTTTCTGATATAAGCAAAGAAATTCATTTATTATTAAAACATTTATTTCATCTCTTCATGGTGAAAATATTATCTGTTTCTAAGCTACTTGCAAAGAAATAATACAAAAGTTATGGAAAAAAAAAAGAAATATATGATAGTTTAATACATTCTTTTACAATTAGTAACAGCAATAACCTCATCAAAATAACTGATAATTAATACATAAAAAATTATTGATCTGTTACAGATTACACTTACTCGAGAGCCATAATATGGTAAAGGCCCACCCCAGATGGCTCCTATGCTTGTCGCTGCTAACATCGCAAAAACAGCCTCTTTTCTGTTTGACAGGTAGCCTGTAAAATGTAAAATATTAGTTTGAAAAAATTTTAATATAATAAAATTTAAAAATAGTAACATAAATCATAATATCATAATAATTTATTTAACTAATAATAATTAATTTTAATATAATATAAAAATTTTAATAATAATAATAAATAAGATATGCATTAAAATGTTATAAAGAATTTACTGGTGCATTTGCAACGGCATTGCCGTTATAAAGAAAATGATCTTTCGATCCTTAAAGTTAAATATTGTTTTTGACTGGGTCTGTTTAGTTTAGTTAAATTAGATTAACAACTCGTTGTTAATCTATCTCTATCTTAATCTTGTCTATTATTGTTTTATTTTTTAAAACAATGCTAGAAATATTTTTGGGGTAAGTGTCAGTTTGAAACACGGTCAGATGAAGAGGACCACACTCGAGATGGTAGGCCCCTTATCCGAATTTCTGCATCACATCAGCTGGTAAATATTTGATACTGATGGATACATCAGAACCACTTACAAAGCAGTTCCTCTTTGAAATCAGTTCTCCAACCTTGAACTCCTAGGTCTAAAGCCGAGGCCTTACCACAAAGCATCTCGCCTATGACCATTGGCCAAGAGCATTAAAATTCGGTCGTATTTTGACCAATTAATTTTTAATATATGCATTCTAAACTATAAATAACCGTAAATTAAAAACATTTAAAAAATTCCGAGATAGTTGGTTTAAAAAACCTTACATCCAACTCTGTCGCCCTTCTCTAGTCCATGTTTTCGAAATGCTGAGGCATAAAGTTTCACTTGCTGGTATAATTCGGCAAAAGTGATGGCTTCTTCAATTTCATGTTCATCTGGAAAAAATTAAAAGAGAAAAGAAAATAATCGAAATATAAATTTAAAGACTCGCTGAAATAACATATTCAAACTCCTTAGATATAGAAGGTTTCTTTTTTTTTATGTTTCAAAAATATTACAATTATTTCTTATTAAAATAATTAATAGACTAGAGTATAAAAATATGTTTTGAAAGCATATTTTGCTTCTAAAAATATCACAAAATAAACACAAAAGGAATCTATACTCAGTAATAAATCTGTTGATCTCCATTTTACCAATTCTCCAAAAGAGTTCAAAACAAAAGGAAGAAAAGTACAGACAATTACGCATGGATTCCACCAAAATATTATGTCAGTTATATACTTAATTTTTGAAATTTATTTAATTGATTTCTTATCTCATATATTTTGTAATCTTTTTATTGAAAAAGATTATTAATTGACAAAACTTTTTTTTAAAAAAATGAATGTCAAGATATGCTTTCGTCTTAGAAAACCAGATAAACGTTAGGTTTATTGCATATAAATAATTTAGGCACTTTTTAATCTATTTTGAGTCTCTAGAACGAATAAATAAATAATGTATTTGAAACTAATTATTGGTTGAATGATTTAAATGTAGATGAAAATTAGTTTTAAAAAGAATATGAAATCCTGAATCACTGCAACAGGGAGAAAGTTTTAACAGATACAATAAATTATTTTTAATAAATACAATACTTAATAAATTATACAATTTTCAATAAATATAATAATACTCATTATATAAATTGACTTTAATAATACTTTAAAAATTACTTTTCCCGCATTCTTTATACTCAGTATAGAAATAGAAAGTTCTTTTAAAGCCAAAATTTTTAAGATTTTAACTACAATTTAGACAGAGGTCTAAATATCACTCTCTATCACTCTCTTATATCACTCTAAGTTTTAGAACTATATCTGCTTTTATCAACAAATCGCTCTGTCTCTCTGTCCGTCACTATAATAACTCAAAAACTCATTAAACAATAGCTACGAAATATGATACATAACACTTAAAACAAAATTGAAAATTTCTTTCAAATTTTAAAACTCCATCCCCAAGGTGGCAGCCCAATTATCTATCCGAGTACAAATATGCATGATAAATCTAAAACGCAATAATAAATAAAATTTAGTACAGTGTTTTAGTGTCAAATGTGGAACCAAATCCACAAATGATAAAACGTCTGTCGGTCTGCATCTTCGGGTGCATGTAAATCTGATCTTAAGACTAAGATAGATGAAATTATGTAAGCAATCTTGTTTTTAAAATTATTTATTTTTTTGTTTCAATCAATAGAAAAATAATGTGTCCAAAATAAATATTCTATTTATTTCATTATGCTGCGAGATATCAAACTCTCTTATATCATTCCACGCAAGGGTAGAAAAATATTCCTCTTATATTGTTTCACTTCCACCTTGTGCCGCTCTCCTATTCTTTTTGCAATAAAAATATTAACATGCGTTGAGTTCATAATTGGCCTAGAGTCTAAAATTTTCGTGTAGGTGAAGGGAGAATAGGCATCCTTATTAGATAATACGCAAGACAATTCTCGCTTTATTCTGACATTATATTTATTAGAATATTTAAGCTAATATCGGAATTTACCAAGACAGATGATGGCTGTTCTATTATCTCTGATTCTTAAGATATTTTCTGCGTAATTCAGTCGAGCTCCAGGGAACCATTCGCAATCTAGAATGCTACTGCCTTTCTTATCAAACACCTGCAAAATATTTAAATCTTTTAATATTATTATTCTCGTTAATAACAACAGATATAATTATACCCTAACATTGATGGTAATTAATCGAAAAGAATAGTTTTTAATAATTTGCCTTTTGATGCTATATTTATAAATATAATACAACAGTAGCATTCAAAGGAGACCTCAAAAAAGAAAGATAACTGAAAGATAATATTATAGACATTTAAGCAAAAAAAGACTTGCTTTAATTTCGAAAGAAATTTAAATTGAATGACTATAAAGTTAAAGGGTGCGTAATTAGGCAGAACAAAAGCGTTATATTTAAGTTAAATTATTTGAAATCATTCTCGTTTTCTTATTTTTGATTGATTTTTCCGATGATATTATTGAAAAAGAAAAACTTTATATTGCTTTCTGTATTACTGTCTAAATGGAAGGATTTCACCTTTCACATTTCTTCAAGAATACCAGAATCATGGATGTTTAATTTAAAAAAGGTGCTATTTATGCAGGATAAAAAACCATTCAATTTCTTTAAAATATATTATAATTAAACTATAAGTTGATAATCAAAGGAATTTCTTTATGCATTTTTCTCTTGAAATTTTTTATATTTATTATTTTGTTCATGAAATCTTATGTATTGCAACTTGGAATTTTTTTTATTACATTTGTAAAAATAAAAAAGTACTAAGTAAAATAATTTTAATGTTTCTA
>JAPMOR010069956.1:247137-279701 GCA_026543865.1 Argiope aurantia | reverse complement strand
GGAATTCAAATATCTGTTCTTAAATATAAATTAAGAAAAATCAATGCTAAACTATCCCTTTATTCTTAAAACATATACAAAACCTTTTTATCATAAATGCTGTCGGAATAAATATCTTTTTATTGAAAATGTGTTTAAAAGCATGCAAATTTTAATAAATTTGGCAGAGTTTCTTTAAAGATTAAGAACAACAATTTCAGAAATGTGTTTCATTTAGAATTCGAATCAATGTATACTGGACCTTCGTTTCTGAGACAAATCTTTTGAAGTTTATGCTTGATATATTAAATAGTTCGTCACCTTAAATTGTATATTTTTTTAAATTCAAAAATATGCTTTAATAAATCGATAATAATCGAAATAACCGATTTCATAAATCGATATTCTCCTTCTTATGGAAAATAATCTTATATACGTATTTTATGAGAAAAACTCTATTTTGAAAGTTTGCAAATTGTTTTTGTAATAAATTCACCTACTTTCCCAGCATGAAAAATGCATAGAAAAGGAACTAAATAAATTTAACTGTTTCATGATCTATTACTTACCAAACTTCTTATTATATTTTTCTTCGATGACTTTTTTAAATTTATCCAACTCTGTGTCTGGCACTTTTCTGTCCCAAATAATCTTTGGTTCAAGGATAAATGAATTGATGAAGCCATTATTGCACGAGTTTTCATCTAAAAGAAAGGGAGCAGTGTCTGTTGGTAAGATATTTTGTAATTAAAGATATAAAAAAATTCCAACATTATCTTAAATGTCAGTGGATGAGTACAATCTACATCTAATAAGAATAAATTAAATAAAAGCCATAGGATACAAAAGATTCTAATATATATTAAATGCCTACGGATTAGTATAATTAACGTCTAATAAGAATAATCTAAAGATCAGAGATAAGATATAATTTATATTAAATGCCTACGGATAAGTATAATTAACGTCTAATAAGAATAATCTAAAGATCAGAGATAAGATATAATTTATATTAAATGACTACGGATAGGTAAAATTTACATATAATGAGAATAATCTTAAGAACAGAAAATAAAGATTTTAATGCTTATGGATATTATTATTTTAATGGGTTTACATAATTATTCATATGAGATTCAGGATTATAGAATTATTCTACAGTTTTTTCATAAAAACAAAAATACATAGATAGAAGGGCTTCATTCCATTTTTCCAAGCACTTTCCTTAATTTAAATAAAAAAATTTGAATCCAGAAACTTCATTTAATTAAAAAAAATTATATTTCCAACTAAAGAAATAACGAAAGCAAACAAAATGCAAAATAGAATCAGCTTTTAAAGTAAATTTAGTAAAAATTAAAAACATTATAATTTTTCAGAAATTTAATTTCCTATAAAGAAATTATGGCGAATGAAGACTTAATACCTAAATATTATTAAATGTTACATTGAAGAATTTGATAAAGGCATTAATAATTTTCCCAATTCTTCAGTTATTATTTTAAAAGAAATATTTTGATTTTTTTTTAAGAAACTGCAGTATTATATTTAGACTGAGTTTAAATTCAAATATAGTCAAAATGTATTAGTCACAGGATTGAAATAAGTGTAAGGACAACTGCTGCGCTATACAACTATCCGCTAACTTAAAAATCATATTATTAACAATTATAGAATTTTATTATTAAGAATATTCTAACAGTATTAAAGTAACATAATTATTTCATACCTCAATAAGGTTTCTAACTTTAATATATAAAAATTCAAAAAGAGTTTCTAACTTTAATATATAAAAATTCAAAAAGAGTTTCTCACTGTAAATAATTTTGCAACAAAGAAAGATTTGATTCACTTCAAAATTTTTATGATATTTTAAAATTATGTTATGCTTCTAAACCGGTGGTATGTAAGATAAAAAGTGAAATAAATGATTACACAATCTAAAAAATTGCTGACACAATATTAGAAATATTAATTGATGAATTAATTAATATACTTATAAGCTAATAACTATATTGATGAACTAATTGATTTGTTGATGAACTAATTGATATTGCTACTGGATAAAAATCCTTTATTGCAATTTTTGATGCAAAAATCAGTTTTGTATAAATATTATAATGTAAAAAAGGCTCTTCAAGATATATTTATTGAAATAAAAGAGAAACTTAATAAATGGTAGTAGAGAAATTAAAAAAGTTGTTGTTTCCTTATAAGTTTCCTTATTTTAGAATCATTTGCATTAAATTTTATAATAAAAACTGAAAGAAAAATGGCACAAGAATAAAATTGGTGTCATTGAAAAGGTAAAGGTTTAAATTTTAATATAACATAAATTTTTTCAGATTATTTTTTTCGAAGTTCCTGTGGGGAAAAAAGGCAAAATATTGATTAATTTCTCATTACCTAAAGCTGAAGCTGTCGTCAATTATATGTTTCGTTTGCTCGAACAAAGTTTTAGTTTTCTGATCTCGCATTAACTTATGCCTGCTTTTTAACATTGCGAAATTACTGCTTTGAAACGAATAAAACAGCCAGGTTAAAGATTAATATTAAAACTAAATAGAAATGTAAAAAAATAGTGGTTGAGTATTTCTAAGTTAACATTAATTTTAATTGTTTCATGTTCTTAAAAAGTAATGACAATTAAAAAAATATTGTGAAGGAATCAGATAAATATTATTGAATTGGTCAAAGTTAAAATTTTAAGACAGTTTAAATTATTTCCTCTAGTATAATTAATCCTGAATTCTACTGTAGGAAAAAAGTGAAATTTTGGTGATTAATTTATCAATTGAAAAATGAATTACTTTTTCATTAATTGAATATTTAGTTTATTTTTGAATTTCGAAAAATTGACATATGTTTCTCTTGTTTTGAATAATAGGTGTAAGAAATTTGGTTGGATTTTACATAGTTTCAGCACATACGTATACGAATGCATAGCCACAATGACTTTCATTTGGCTATTGTGTATATGTCGATTTCACCTTCTTAATAAGTCTGCCATTGCATACTAAAGAAACGCGACACAATTCCTGAGCGTGGGTTAGGTTTTCATATATGAGTGAGCAATTATCATAAATATTCCATCTATTGCATTGATAATTTTTAACTATAAGTGCTACTATAAGTGTTAATTTTAACTATAAGTTAATGACTATAAGTGTTAATTTTTGTGCTACAACATTAAACGTTTTGCTGTTTTCTTAGTAAATCATACAAAAGTGAAGAAACTGACATTGAAACTGAAATTGTTAGATGAATTCTATTAGTTCAGTTAGTATTTCAATTCTAAATTCTCAATAACGAATCTCTGTATTGATATATTATTTCTACTGCAGACCTCTAAAAACTGCATCAATGGTACTTAAAAATAATTAGTTGAGATGAATTAGAAATATTTCACATCTACCAGTTTTCTTTATCAAAATTGCAATGAAATCCCTTCACCTTCTCAAATGAAGTTCTTTACTTCATTCATTAATTTCTCCGTAAAATAAAATTTTAGATAAAATGAATTACAATTTATTAGTTTTAAAAAAATTCGTTTATTTTTTCAAGAATGTGTGATATTCTTTTATTGGGTTTACTTGTGAATTACTTGTGTGTTTTCCATGATGTATAAATTAAACGCTTTTCATGCATATTTTGTTAATAGAATATATTATTCACCTTATATAAAATAAAAAACTGGTGTACCATCAAACTGAAATCATAAATTGACATCATGTATATAATTTTATAATTACCATATTTAAAATCATGAGAAAATCAGTAATTGAAATTACGATTCAAAATTTGAATAAATTAATTTTTAAATAATTCATTCTCTTGAAAATAAAAAATATAAAGAATTTTCTTATTTGAGCATTTCTTACCACAATTATTGATTAAATCCCGCATTTTTTCCAAGGACTGGAATATTAAACACAATTTATCTAAGAGCCTAAAATATTGTCATCAATTCATTATATAAGGCCCAATAGTATCAAGATATCAGAATGCCAATCATTATTTAAAATCTTACTGAAATGTCACTCAAAAAAATCTTTAACAGGTGCAGGAAGTATTTGAAAAGTCTCGATATTTCGATATCGCCCTTTATTTCTAGAGATAAACGGGGGCAAACTACAAATCGCATCCTAAGGATATACGAAAGATTTAAAATAAACTTAGTTTGAAAGAATTGTATGAATTTACAAAAATAAAATGAAATGAAATAAAAAAAACATCTTTCTGCAGCCTTGACGAAACAAATTCTTTTTTTTTTTACAATTTCTAACGCATGTTGCTGATCAGGTGTTTAAATGCAACATTTTTTTTTAATTCACGAAAACATAAACATTATTGTAGACATTTATGATAGGCATTTTGAAAACATCTGTATAAAGTCTATTTTTTCTTTAACATTTCAGTATGTCAAAGAGCAAATAGTATCGAAATATTTTCAAATCAAGACAAATGTTTGATTTAAGCAGACAAGTATACAATTTTCTATGACATATTTAACAACAAGAAATGCTATATGGAATACTTTTTTCTATGATTTCGAAAGAAATTTTTACCCAATAAACTACTGTCAATTTGAATTTTGAGCTAAATCTTAAAAATTTGTTTAAAAACGTTTCATTTATACCAAATGTATATTAATATATCTAAAAGATTTTTAATCCAATAAACTATTTAAATCACTTAAAATTCTTTTCAAAATTCTTGTTTCTTTGATTTTTTAAATCAATAAAAATGTTGTTTCTTTAATGTCAAATATATAAAATCATAAAAAAAATATCATTAACTATGAAAAATTAAGAGGAAAAACATAAAATGTCGATTAATTTTGAAAAAAAAAATTCTGCTTGAAATTGAGATTTTCTTGATTTTTTTTTTATTTTGTTAATTGATATATTACATTAACTTTAATTTTTATGAAAAAAACACTTAAATTACATTAAATAAATCTAAATAATTTTTCTTGAATTTCAAGACAGTCTTTAGTAGAATTCAAATAATTTATAAGACATGAGTTGGCATAAATATCTTTAAAATAAAAAAAAATGATTTCGGAAACAAAAAAAAATAATTTAGAAATTAAAATTAGATAGTTATTTAGTTCCAAACAATTACTTTAAATTTGTTTATTTTAGTTAACTGGAATATATCTAAGAAATTTTTCATTTACTAAAATATATATAATATTTGACATAAAAATGAAAGTCAAGTACAGTTATAATTTTTCCTTCAAGTTTAGCAAATATTTAACGATGGATTTTTCCAACAATGTTGAAAATCAGATATATCATATACTGTTTTGTTAATTATCTTATTATTGATTTATTTTATTATTTTGCTTTGAAAAAAATTATACCTGAAGAATAAAATTCAACGAAACCTTTAAAAAGCAAAGGTAAGAATTATTTATAATTTTCTTAGGATTTGGAATTCATATTTCCAAAGACTAAGTAAATTATGAGTAATTTCATATGAATTAATTCAAATAAAAATTAGGAAGGTTCCGCCATTAGTTGGGTTAACTAAACTACCATCCAACTACTGTTGGACACATTGACTTCTCCATATGTTCAAACATTAACATAAAAAAGTTCGTTTGATGCCAAATTCTCCACAAAGTTTCTATTGAACCAATAGTCGACAAATAATAAAAATAACTATATCCAACTAGCTTCATGTAATAGCTGATCACCATCGCTTTATCTTAATTCGTTACATCATAGAATTTTAGCTCAGAAATATATATGTATATTTTCTAGATAAATATTATTAAATTCTTAATTTAATTCTGACTGTTCTCTGCTTGATTCTTTAAAATTTAACACTTTTAATGCTGAATAGCCCGAAATGCCATTTCACGCATAGAACAATTATCTCTCCAATATTTCCATTTATTTTCATTGAATGCTATATTCTGATTACCCGAAGCGCGTACTCTAACAAAATGACTCCTCCTAAAAGTGATCGCAAAATAGTCTAAACCATTACCTTGTACAATTCTTCCTGTATTCTCGGCTAAGCAGATTCCTCTTTAATATATTTTTCTTTTAAGAACACTAACTATTGTCCAGTTTATGCGGAAGCAGAAAATTTTTCATATCTTGAAAGTCAAGCTGGCGTCCCGATATTCTGCAGTCCCGAACTGTGAAAATTCCAAAGATTTAAGATCAGATTTTCTTATAGGAAAGCCTAAAGATTTTTAGAGAAGGAAACCATGTTAAGTAGTGTAAAAAAGAAAATCTTTAAAATCTATTAATAATAACTGCTTTCAGTGGAGAAGGAGAAAGCTCAAATGAAATCTCTTTCTCCATAGAATATTTTTACACTCACTTCTGATGTCTTTTTTTTATTTTCTTTTTTGTCACTTTCCTCGGGAATATCTCCGGTTGAAGAAGTTTCCGTCATGAAGGTTGACTCCCACCACCCGAGTGACTACAGAAATGGTGGAGGTCGGCTGCTTTTTACCGATCACGCAACGTACTTCTCACTGAAAGGGTTGTACCGTTGCCGGTATGACTCTTAGAAATCAACTTCCATTCCCGCATCGCAGTCCAGTCATTCAAATTTAATCCAATTGCTTTAATTAGGCGTATTCTGAAATTAGCGTAGTAAGGTCATATGCCATGCTGTTTATTAAATATCATGTCATCCTAAGCATTCTGACCCAAGGCAATTTGTCAAAAATTCCAAATCAATTGAATTACTTCGAGTTTTGGTTTAAAAACCTCATTGTTTTTATATCCCATTTAGAATTTTGAATAAAAATAAATTTTAATTGTTCAATATCAATTTTTATTCAGAACATATGGATATTCATTTGAATTTAAATATTCGAAGTAATACTAAAAACATCAGAAAAATCTATCTATCTAATCTATGACTTCCTTAATTTAAATCTTTGATCGTGCAAAATAATTTCACTGTTTAAAAGTACATTGTTTATTCAGCTCAGTGTTCATTTCTCACTGTTTAAAAGTATAAAAAAAAGACAAATTTTTTGAATATTTTATTAAAATATATGATATGATGATCTGAGAATATTAGCTCATAAAAATTTTCTTGTAATTACTTACATAAGAAATGAGTTCTTTAAGTTATAATAGAAAGAAAATACATTTCAGTGAATAATTTATTTTTTTAATTATGATATTTTAAATTCAGTATGAAAATACAAACATTCATATATGCATGCAGAAATATTAGAAAATTTCTTAAAAGTGTTTTGAGATTTTACAATTCACTATTCTGAGATTTTATCATTCCTTTGATTCATAATTTACTCTATTTCCACTTTTTTAGCAATTAAAAATTATTTGAAAATTTTATTGTATCGACTTTTTCGTTTTTATTTAATAAATTAACTCTCTTCAAAATTAACAAGTATATGTTGATAAAACTTTTTAAAATTATATTCCATTAAAATAAATAGATCTGTGCCGTATTTGATACAAAAAGAGAGCGCACTTTATCATTTCAAGAAAATACAATGTATTCAGTACTCATACATGCATTTCTTTATTTTTAAATTTGATTTAAACTATAGCGAAAGAGAAAGTCTTCAAAGAAACACAGAATTACAACATCAAAATCAAGAAAAAAATCCAACTTCTGACAAATAAATTTTATTCAAAAAAATATGCCATATGAATTTTTTCCCAAAAGGTGTTTTTTTCTAAAATGTTTCAAATCATTCAAAAACTAAAAGTAAAAATATTTTATCAGATAAATACACTGTCATCAAAATATTCATTCATGAAATGTCAGAGTTTCGAGAATACGCTTTATCATTTACAATGTATCATGCATATTCAAATTTGAAGGGTTTCAACATCTGGCGTTTTAAGACATCTCAAAGATTTTTGCCAGATGTTAAATGTTTTGACATTAATTTAATTATCTAATTCGAGGGCAGTTTACTTTAATAGCAGGAAATGGATTGCATCAGGAATTCTTGTAAGAACATTTAAATATTTTGGAATATCTTTTAAATTTCTTTGTTAGCAGTGTATTTTGTTTCTTTCGCCTATGCTTATAAAATTTAAATAAAAAATTGTAACTTTTGAATAAACATACATAGAAATAATATGCTTTTTTTCAAACCTATAAATTTATTTTTAAATTTTTTTCCTTTTACCCATTAATTATATAAAAAGAGAAAAAAATTATTGTCTATCATTATGTAATAAACGACATTAATGATAAAACTATATTTGTTTTCTGATATACATTTTTATAATTTTTGTTTTATAATATTATTTATATTCAAGAATATTAAATTAAAATTAAGTGGATTTACATCGAGAACTCAAAAACATAAATTTGAGTGCCTTTACTTTTTATAACAGAAGTTTTCAAAAACTCCAATATGCTAATAATAATAATCAATACATTTTTCAATATATTATACTAATTCAAGAAGCTAAAAATAGGCTAATATGCAAAAAATAATAGTGTTCAATATACTAAATATTTTATCAGGGCTTAAATCTTTTGTATTCAGTTCAAAAATTTTAAAAAGCTATTTAAACTTTTTTTTACAATACTCGATTCTATAAATTAATTATCTAATTCGTATTGAATGACTATCTATTGATTTTTGGCAATTTGATTTTATTTAAAAATTTTATGATCACGAGAATATGATGTATTATAATTTCACATTCTTGCCTTAGTACATTAAAACGTGAAGAATATTTTTAATAGATGGTACCATAAAATATCATTAGATATTTTAGATATCACAGATGGTTCCATAAAATTATATTTTATGGTAAAGTATTCCTAAAATTGATTATGGTCGGAACAAAATAATATTATTTAATTAAAATAATTTACAGTGAAACTGATTGATATGTTATCATGTCTTCTAATAATTTTATAAAAAGATGTACTTTATCTTTCTAACTACTGCAGAAACAAATACAGATTTTTTTAAATTCAAAATTTGTAATTATTGAATCTTATTTAAATGCTTTCAGATTAAACGTATAAAAATTACGAAAAAATATTTCTTTTAATATCTTTTTAGTATTCTTGATCAAAACTTCTCTGAAATCTGTACTTTAATTCCGAGAATAATACTCTCCTAATTCCAAGTTGCTAATAAAAATACTTGATTGATATTTTAGATCAATTTTATTAGTAAAATCAGTGGTAAACTTAAAACTTTCTCTCATCCTTTGTGATAAAAATATTATTTCTCCTTATCCTGCTGGTAAAAACACAGATTTTTGGTAAGATTCTGAACACCACGAATGATCAGATTTTTATTTTCTTAGTCTCATACATGAGAGTTCTGTACTTCAGCACATAGTAAAAAAAAGATCAGTATTTGTATATTAATTGTTTGAAAATGGCAGATAATATATAAGAAATATCTATATTTGGCGTGAATTGCGATATTAGACAATTTTTTTTTGCGAGGAATTTAATTTTCATATACTAGAAAATTAAATATATGTTTTGAACGGTTGAAGTCAAACATATATTCGGTATAGAATTAACCATAAAATCAAATTACACAATTTGTTTATTAAAATTAATACGCTTTGTAATAATTTTACGTAAGTAAGACAAGTAAACATTGATTTTTACTTATTATAAAAGTGATAAGAGAAAGATATTTTATTTTTGATATTTTTTTTTTAATTTTGTAATTCATGATTATTTATCCTATCCAATCTAAAAATTAATATTTCTTAGTAACCATTCTAGCTAGTTTCACTTATATGAAATGAATATTTTTTCTAATTAATTTAGTAATTGATAATAAAGAGCTCTAAAGTTTTAAACAATTGTACTACCATTGATAAACTTGTACTTTGTAAAATTGTACTACCAGCTACAAAGTTTCAGAACTCTATATTATCAGGAAATAAGTCAAAATTCAATAACAATATTCTCACTTTATTGGCATAAAAACTGTATATGGTTTAAAGATGCCTTGTTATTCGATTTTGCTTCATTATAATACAAAAAAGAAAGACTTTTTACGGTTCAATCATCCTCGATCATTATACGTATGTATTCCAGAAAATCGAATAGAATATTTTAAAGCACGTGTGTGCCACGTTTTATTAGGCTTAAAGTTTCTTCTAGCACATTCGTTTGTATATTTATTCTCAGATTTATATTTAAAATGTAGTCTAACAAATTATTTATCAATTAAATCAATCAAATCAACTAAATACGTGCAAACTTTAAAAACGGCAATACAATTGAGTTAAATAGATTTAGTTTACTTTTTGAGTACTTTGAAATTGAAATAAAACAACTGGAATTATGAATGTCTTGAGAGGATCAGACTCTGTATATTCCATGCTACATTGCTTATTGTAACGTTACGAATGCAAGAAATGCAGTGAATTCCAAGCTTCAATGGCCAGACACATTTAACGCATTCTTACGTTAATATGAAATGACGTCTTTGTCTTTGTGTATAAAATTTATCTATATTCCTCAGTGAAAATCTCGCTAAAATTGCCAAGCATATGTAAATTTCTTTTTCTTTCAGATTCTTGTCAGAATGACGTCAAAGATCAGGCTATTAAAACTTACTTTGTCATATGGAATAAGAAAATGCAATCTGAAATTGGGCTTGAGAAATTCCAGAAAATTATTGAAAGGAAATACAAAATAAAATTTGGTAAGAGTTTCATATATATGAAAGAAAACTTCTGATATAATTTATATTCTAAAAACAAATAAATTGAACGACTTAAAATGTTAGATACATAATTTCTAAATATTTTAGATAAATTTATTTTGTAACAAAAATTACGAATGAAATTTTTTAACACAAATGAAAGTTAAAATCGAATTCTAAAGCTTAAAAAATACTGAAATTTTTTTTTCTCATTTTAAATATAAAATGTTTTTAAAACCTGATATTTAATTTATAGGAACTGATATTTAATTTAGTAAAAAGGGAAAATTATAAATAAAAGAAGCATATTTATGATACTAACAAAAAATTTATAAGCTGCTGCATTCTTTTTATATTTACAATCATTTTGAGTAGTCAGTAATATTTATTTTGTAATTTAGTAATGCAAAAGTAAATTGGAATTATCATTTCTTACAAATGAGGCTCATTCTTAAATCTTTAGATATGACAATTCTTACTCTATAAATTTTTAAAACATAGTAAGTATTTTTTTAATATCCATTCATTACACTTGTCTAAATAGCAAGCGAATACCAAAATTTCAATGAAAATGAGTAAATTATACAAATTAATTAGTACAAGTTATTAAGTACACATGGCGTTGACGATCCTTAATGATTACATGAAAACATACTGCTATTTCTTACCTTTAATTATACTCTGAAAGAAATTATACTCTGATCAATAATTTTAAATAAAACTTCTCTCAAATGATAATGATGTCAAAGATGTTTACAAAGAAACTTTATTTGAACAGTGATAGCAGCATGAGGCATAATTCTTAAAAATATAATGTATTTAATATTATTTAAATCATGTTATATATGCATTTAGAATATTTATGAAAATTCATAGAAATACAATTGAAGAGGAATAATATCTAGAATATTTGTGACTAGTTGTCTCATATAATATTTGGGAAAAAGTTTTAGAAAGAAGTTTCAGAAAGAATTGAATAAAATCTGTAACGAAACGTTATTTAATAAAACGAAAACGTTCAGATTATTATTTTTATTTAGAGTCTTACTGGGATCTTCATAAATGGTCAGTAGAAAATTTCCCCGATTTTTGGAAGGAAATGTGGAATTTTTTTGACATTATTGCATCTAAGCCATACGAAAAGGTAAAACAATTAATATTTATATAAAATTCAATATACATATATAATATTTTTTTTAATATTGTCCAAGAAAATATAGCTATATTTTATTCATGGGTTTCTATCCAAAACAATGCATCTTTCAATTCTCAATGTACCTTTCCTCTGATGAAATACATTTGTTTATATATACGTGCATACGTGTTTTAAAATGCGTGCATTCATATTTAATTCTGAAGATTAATCATTCTGTTTTTATTTTAATTTTATAACTATTCTTATATTAAACTTTCAATATTTATTTATCTTATCAATAAAGCATTCGTAACTGTATTCGCTTTTTAAATTGTATTAATTCTGTCCTTTAATTCTTATTATTTCGTTTATTCATTTGCTTATTTGTTATTGTATTTTTTTAGTTTCTTGTATAATATTAATTATATACGTTTATTGACATGTATTTATAAGTGTAGCAATTATATCCAATCCTACAAAACAAATTCTCAAATGACCTAACATAATTTGAGACAGTCAAATAATTGATTAAAGAAGCAATATTAAAACAACTATTTCCATATTTTATCTTTTTTTAAAGCAAAAATTGCTTCAGCCTGTGGCTAATCATTACTTATTGATAGGTTTTTAAGAAAACTGGAACCGGTATCTTAGATAACGAATGGTTCTGCGGAGCACAATTTAACATGGCTGAAACTTTTCTCAGAATCCGAAATAACAGAATTGCGCTATCATATTCTGGTAAGTCTCCGAAACACTTCTAATGAACAGAGTTTCCATTCTTAACGTGGTCCAATAACTAATTTTTAAACCGTTAGAAATAGTCATATAATATCAGTTGGCAAAATGTTTTAAATGAAAGGAAAAATTATATTTGTAACGTTTGAGTCAAAAAATATATTTTTCAAAAAGTTCCGAAATCTAACTTTTTATACGACTCCCAAGTCCCTATCAGTCATACTTAGTAAAAAATTTGCCGACTCTCTAAAACATGAAATAATCGCAAGTTGGCTACTCAGACCCATCCTGTGACACACGGGAAAAAAAGTTCCGATTCGATCAACGCAACAGCATTGGGGAAACTGAGGTTGAGTCCTAAGGCCGCAGTACAACTCCTTCTGTGGAGGTATGTCCCATCATCGGTAGGAGATAGCCGATCGCGCAAAAATTCTGTACTCGCCAACCACCACCATTCCGGAAGCTTCTCGTCCTCATAACTGAGTTGTCCCCCCCCCCCGGGAAAAATACCTTCTTTTTATGATTAAAATTAGCAGAATCATAGCTGTTTAACCTAAATAGGGACCGTGTACAAATTTGTTTTAAGGAACAATTTGAAAAAAGTAATATAACAGAGTATAATTTTAGTCTGCAAACGATCCCTTAAACTACTCCCGTGAGATTTGTCAGTACAATTCATCGAAAATAGTGATTTTCAACATCTCTAAGTCAGCTAGTTTTTGTCGAAGAATAATTTTTTTATTTAAAATATCACACTAAATGTTACTAAATATCATAAACGGAATCGGAAAACTGTATAAAGAATTAAATTTCCTAATTTTTTGAGGAAAACATTTATTGACTGAAGCAACATAAAATATAGTTTTCTTTGTCTTTTGAAACATTTTTCGAAGTAGAACTATATGTTTGTCTCTAAAGGTTTAGAAATTAGCTATTGGGCTATGAATAAGATATACCCTGTATATCAATTAAATTAAATGTTCTAGTATTATGACTTTTAAATATTCATTTCATCTGCATTCCCTTTTCGATGTGGCATATTTAAAAAAAAAATTGAAAAAGAAATGAAAAATTGAAAATTAAATAAGAAAACATATTGTTAATTTGTTATTTTTTTATAGATTTTTGAATTTTTATTTAGGTTTGGAATTCTAAGAGGTAATTATTCATTGGTTCCAGTGCGTGAGTTTTAATTGAATTTCGTAATAATAAAGAACTTATTATACTTTCCTATCAATCACAAATTGTAATTTAATAGTACAGGGCTTTTTTATTTTTATAAATATCTAATAAAGAATACAAACAACAATTGTGCCTTTCTTCACTGAAAGCAGCTTTCAATCGAAAAAAGCCAAAAATCACCTAAACATGACTCAACTAACAGCTAACTGCTTTAAATCGAATTATTGCATCAAGTCTATTGAAATCTTAATTTAGCCTATCTCGTCATTAAGTTACCATTTAAAATTTCTTTTATATAACATTAGCAAAAACTGATCGCGTTATGCTCATCGTCAATCCTTTATGGCAAGCTGAAAATTGTATGTACTCAAAGCATCTTGAAAATGATTTTTTTAACTGAAATTCGAAGAACAAATTCCATAAATAATTGATAATTTTAATCAAATGTGCAATTCGTCTTTAATTTTTAGGTATTTTTTCTTTAATTCTTTTTTATCTTTCTTTCAATATTAATTCTTTTTTATCTTTCTTTCAATAGATGATAATTAACATTTACTAATACTAAAAAAATTATTACTATGATTTCTTTTTTTTTTCCTTAGATGAATTCGAAAACAAAGGTGAAATGACATTTGCGGAAATGTTCGAAGAGGTACAACGCTTTGCCGCAGCTTTTCGAAAGTATGGTTTAGGTAAAGGAGACAGAATAGGAGGTGAGTTTGTTTGACCTATACATATGACCAGACTGGGTTTTAACAAAACCAAATTAACTATATTAATCAAAATTAAAATTGCTTGAAATAAAAGGCCACTTTTTTATTTATGATTATTGAAATAAAGTGCCACATTTTTCATTTATGATAGTGTTTGATGGTGTATAAAATAATCAACTAATTTGTAAAAAATTACAAATTTTTTGAAGAGAAACGTACAAAAGCATTTTTCTAAAATAAATGAATTTTTATAAAATTTCCGTTAGGCTATATTTATGTTTAAAGACAAATTGTATGTATTTAATAACTGCTAATAATTAATATTTAATTGGTCAGAAATGTATTCTAATGGATATTTTTTTATTTTCATATAAAAAAGGAAAACTTAAAAAACAAAAGAAAAAATTGAAAAAAAATTGCTCTGATTACTACTCTCAGTTGAACAAGTTTTAAAAAAAAGAAAAGTCACAGAAATTAAAAATTTTAAAAAGTACAAAGCATGTCCAAATTATGACATGTTACGTTGTATTTACTAATATATCGTTATAATATCATCTTTAGAGGATAAGAGGAACATGCATTAGTTACGTAAATAGTCTATGTTCCTCTTATTATTGTTCTTGATAAAGAAGAAATATAAAAGCTTCTGAGTATCAAAGCGACCTTGAAGTACCTAAGAAACATCTGCAGTTAGACTTACTTTAGCTCATTTATATAGAAAAGGTCATTTTCTAATTGCTTTCAAGGGAAACTTGTCCAAATTTGCATTTCCCTTGGAGGTTAACAATGAACATCTGTAACAGTGAGAAATTCCCTGATAAAGTTAAATCTTATAAAAATTTAAGAATAGTTCCTAAAATTCCTGATTGTTTTTCCTAAAATTCCTGATTGTTGAAATTCTTTGTCTTTGCTTTATCTTATCTCATTAGAGCAATGTTAAGCTAGCTTTTTATGCAAATCAACCATTCGATTTCAAATCGAATTTTTTCACATAAAAAAATAGGAATTATACTTGCTAAAAGGATCAAATATACATAGAGAGCATAAATAGAATTTTACTAAAAACTTATTTGAAAAAATAGCACAAATAAAGCTTTGTGAAAATACAGACTATATTCAATGTAAATTTGAGACCTTACTTACTTTGTTTATTAAATTCTTTCATTATTTTATTAGTAAGGCTTTATAATTCATCTAAAGGAATGGTCATATCAGTAAAATAAACCAACAAAAATTGAATGTCTATTAGGTTAATCCGTATAATATAAAACACATCAAATCTAAAACATTCAAAATATATTTTATTTGGTTTAATAGAGAAAGTGTATTATATTCCTAGATTTTGCTCATAATGAAGAATGTTCATAATTTATTTAGTAAGAATGTCATGTGTTTTTTATTTTCTCTTTCATGTATTTCATTTTTCCACAGTTTCTTCAATAAAATTCTCTTATTTATCTATCATTCTTAATCTTATTCGCTTCTATTTCATAGGATATATTTCAAATATCAAGGAAGCTCTTTTCGCATTTCTGGCGGCCCTAAGCATTGGTGCCATTTGGGGAGCAGCCATGCCTTACTTGGGACCTCGAGTAAGAATTCAAAAAATTCTTCTTTTTTTTACAAAATTGAAAAAACTTGGTTAATTTCACATTTATAAATATTTTTCAATATTTCTTCTTTATTTTTATCCATTTTTATTGGTCTTGCTGAATTAATCTGTAAAATGAATTAATTTATTTAATATTTTATCTTTGTATTTATTCTTTATTAAAATTTCAGCAAATTCCCTATTTTCAAACTCTTTTTATAGTTATAACAAAAAAAAATTCTCAAAATTCCTTATTTATGATACTTTGCTTCTATTCTCATTTCTGATGTTCTATATCGAACGATTATACTTTTCTCATTTATGTCTAATTTTATTGTTGGTACTATTGATCTAGTTCTAGATTAAAAAATTTTAGGAACTTAAAGTACGTTATTTAAATTTATTAAAGCATTTAGCCAAGTTGCCTGGCTGAATTGTAACAGTTTTAGTCCTTTCCCCACAAAACACTCTTGACTTGCATACCGCATTTTTAATATATGCCAAATTCCATAAAAACACCATTAATGTTATAAACTGACATGAAAGTTACATTGTTTCTTATGGTACTTGTCAAAGATAAACCCGCTGACGAATTTCAGCCAACGGAGCGTCTCTTTTTTCAGTAGCGCCATCTAGGGCAAAGAATACAACTTAGCTACTCATGCGTCACAATCCTTTTTACAGAGTGGCCTTTCCTCATGAATTGCCTTCAATCATCCACAGATCGTAATTTAGACTTGAATCAGAGAACGATCACCTCTGAGCTGGCACCCCCAGTGGTATTGCATCGGCATGGAGCACTTTGTGGCTACTACAAATTTATACGTGTACCAGCCACCACATACACAGGGAGCCTTCGACCATCCGGGTTCGAGCTCATAATCCTAGGGATTCGAATCCAACGCTTTATCAACCACATTATCCCGGCCCACATGAAATATGTCTAACATAAAGACGATTAGATGTCACATAACATTGTAAGATCACAAAAGCCTTCTTCAGATGATGGTTGGTGTTTTATAGAAATAAGATTACATGTCTTCATTCGCTGCGCCAAACATTACAATTCCACATTGGTGGCCCTCTATGGAAATACATAAACATTACATTTAGATTGCAACGAATTGTAGGAGGTTTCCTTTGATTGAACTACAAGATCCCTAGACCTATTATGTTTGACTTCTTCTTCTGAAATCGTATAAATTGTGAGGCTCTAGATAATCATTCAATGCTATGTCTCTCACATTTTTGTAATACCGGAAAGTGCGATATTGGGCAAAAATCTTCCAAAATATTTATTCAACGCTGCGCTGATGGTCTTATATAAAAGCTTGTGGATGGAATATAGAATAGCTTCTTTATCATATGGTTTTTTTTATTGATATACATCTGTTTAAAATGATTTGTTACACTGACATTTTACGTTTTTACTCCTTTATTTCTTTTTATTCCATCTTGTGAAGAGGGCATAACTTACTCTCCATATTATATAATTCCGTTTCGTATTCGAGCTCTCTATATATCCCGCGTGCTCGTGGAACTTGTTTAAAATTAACAAGAAATATTTTTTTAAAAAATTTTTTAATCAATTCCTACTTTGGACAAGAAGAAAAATATTTTATTTTAGTTACTTTTTATTAAATATTTACCCTTTCATATTTTATATATATTTTTTCCAGCGATCTACACGCTTCACCACTGACGGTATTTATTCCTAAATTTATGTCCTGCTAAATATCTTATATAAGTGAAATATTTTGAACTGATTAAACTATATCAGTCCATAAAAAGATCATATATACTGGTATGTCCATCATTGATGCAAGTTTTTTTATTATTATTAGTTTTAAAATAATGTTAACAACAAAAATGATTTATTAGTCGATAGGACACTATCGTGCTGCCATCTATTGGTCTATTTTTTTCGCCTATATAAGCTAAAATTAATTAAATTTAATTAATGAATTAATATTTGAAAAAGCTGTATTACCATCAAATGTTATTCCCTACAAGTTTAAAAAAAGGTATTTGAACATGAGTGCATGAATAAAAAGTATTTTATTTAGCAACTGAAAATTTGAACAAGATATATAAATAAATATACAGGGAGAGTATGAACTAATAGTAGGAATTGAAAAATGAGTTTCTTTATTCATGATTTTCTAACATTTTGTCTCTTTTCACATTTTTGTTATAAATTCAAATTTGCTACAATAAATATTCAATAAATGTATATATATATATACATTTTCTTTTTCTTTTTTTTATCTGTCGCGATTATTAACGATAAACTATGCATTCTTTTCATAAAGATCCTGAAAAAGGATTTTTGGAATGTCATTTAGAGATTTTTATCACATTTCATCAATTTATGTTAAAATCGTTCTTTACCTAAAATTTGTTTCATTTACCTCAATAAGATAATCAATGGAAAAATCTCAAATAAATCTTTAATCAGCAATTTTACTGAATGTTTAAGTAGTAATAAGACTCCAATCCAAGAAACTGGGAAATCATTTATCTATTGTTTAATTCATTTTTCTATTTATATTTAACTTATTTATTTCTATCAAAAACTAATTATTCATTTATTTATTAATAAAAATCGTTTGCAGAGTTTATTGATTTTTTTTAATTTCTTCAAACACAGTTCAATTACCTTAATTTCTTTCACTTTTATTTCCTCTCTATTTATTGATCATGAATCGATTCAACTGTCTTTATGCATTCACCTCCTCATCCTTTTTGCATTTAAGTATAAACTAAAGTTTTATTTTTAAATATTCTAAATTTTAAAAAAGTCAGTGTTAAAAAAAAACTGCTATAATTTTTCACATTTAATTTTCATGGCTTCATGATAAAAGTTAGAAAATTAAATTTAATTCTTAACTTTTTAAATCTATTCCCCAAGCGTTTGCAAACATATTTTTGTAAAAAAAAAATCCATGACTCTATTTTTTATCTTAGTTTAAGCTCAATAGCTTTTCTTAGTTAAATTCTTTTTTAATTTGCTGTCGTCAAAAATTTCATTCAACAAAAATTTTTAAGCCAACATACAAAAACCGAAACCTTATATTATCATTTATTACTTATCGGGGCAACATCATTACTAATTTGAGAATGGTGCAATCATTGTAGGCGGTATCCAACATGATGAAAGTGATCCAGCCCAAATTCATCATAGTAGTGGATTACTTCCTTTTCGGTGAAGAGGAATTCTTCCCTATTGAAAATCTAACCACAATCACTGAAGGTGAGTGTTTATAGTTATTGGCTATAAAAATAAATGAAAATGTAGAAGTATTAAAATAGAATTATGCAAATCTCAAAAGGGATGCAATTATTCATTTTATTATGTGTACAGGAACTTATAAAGCAGATATAAATGCCGCGGGAACCAATCTTTAAGTATGTCATAAGCATAAAATTCACAACATTTGTGTTACATTTTAAAAGAGAAATACCATAAGGAAAGAAAAAAATAATGCCATGCCCTAGTCTTATTAAATCACAGATGTCCACTAGGGGGAGAAAATCGTATTATATAATTGGGCACCAATTACCTTCCTTACGGATGTTACATGTACAGCTTTTTTTTTATGTGAACTGGTACAAATTTCGCTTTACTTAATCATAATTGTATCTATTTGGTACTGCTAATCCGTACAATATCTAATAAACCTATATATAGTTACTCTGCTGTTTAATGAATTATTTGAAACATTCGATAAGCAGATTCATTTCTACTTTTGAATGATATAAATAGTTAAAACAGAAGTTGTCGGATCGAAATTAAGATCTGATCTTTATATCACTTGAAACGACGAGACAAAGTATTTTCATGATTTTTCTCCACAAAAAGTAATTGCAATTTCTTCTACCAATTACCCAAAGATTATTATGCATGCCAAGAGAAAAAAAAATGTTTCATATTTTTGGAGCAAATACACTACAGTTGTAGAAAAAATTTGAACAAAGAAAAATAAATTCAAAAGTACTTTAAGAAAGAACAACATACGGTGAACACATTCAAAGGTTATGCGAAAGTTCACTGATGAGAGCTAGCAAGATAATAATAATAAAAAAAAGTTGGAGGTGTCTTCCCAAAGCTTTCTCACAGATTATCTAATAAACTTGTTATGCTGGAGAACACCTTGCATGACATTGTAGTACAATAGTTACTATTAACTTTTGAAGTAAATTTAACATTTTTATTGAATCTATCTTGCCATTCTTGCGAGTTATTTGGCGATGAAGTCTTGACATGCGATTAATAGTATCCGAAAATTAAATTTGCGCTTTAGATATGTTTTTCTTAATCGATTGAAACCAAAATTTGACACACAACTGCACTTCCAATCACAAAATCCCATACCAATTTGATATATTTAAGTCATTCGTTTTTTTTTTTTTTTTTTGAATTATCATGTTTACGTGCTTCTGAAAGTACAGATCGACAAACAATCAAAACGTTGTTGGTTTTGGCTCAAATTTTGACAGATGTCTACATAATAGATGCTAAATTTATATACCGAATCTTATCCTAGCTCTCTTTGTTTTGAAGTTATCATTTTAACATATATTCGAACAGGCGGATAGACGAACTTCCTCTCAACATATTTTACTCAAACTTTGATATAAATTTGTAATTTTGGTATAAAGACCATATACTAAATTTCATCCGTCTTACTCAAAGGGTTATGGAGTACCTTTGTTACAGACAGACAGACGGACATTTTCCAAAAATGTGTTTTTCGAACTCAAGGAATCTAAAATGTGGAGATTCATCAAAATCTCGAGTTCGAATTTTTTGATGAATTCACTATGAATTCTCTGTAATACATATACGAGAATGTGAAAGAAAATAAACCTCTCAGAATTCTTTTTACTAAGAAATTGTGTGATATATTAAAATACTGATATGATACAGCTACGATATATCTCACCTTAAATATTTTCGAATAAGGCTTAGTATGACTTATTCAGTATTACTAGTGACAGTATTCATTTTCTTAAAACAAACTTGATGAGAAATTTAAAAAATGGAGAAAAAAAAACTCTACCAAATATTTTTGTTTTCAGATCTACTAATAGGGATGCAGAGGATAATAAATGGATTAAACTGAGAGATTTCATTAGTTACATTTTCAAAAAAAATAACATTAATTAATAAAAAATAAAGTTATTAAATTCTCGGGGTTTGAAAAGTGGCATCAAAGTGGAATATGCTATATGAATATGCCTTTTTTATTTTTGATTATCAAACCTAAAAAATTTCGCTGTGAAATTGATAAACCCTTAAACAGAGAAATTCCCATCCATTAAATCTGAAGGGAAATTCCGGGATTAAGTTTTCTGATATTTAAGTGAAAAAAAGTGAAATTGTTGAACACATGTAAATAGTTACGTTTTACACATTTTACCTAAAAAGACTCTGCACTAAACGTATTTAGCAGATGGAACAGAGGGATACCCATTAACCGAATCAGTTGGGTATATTCATAGTTTACGAACGTTTCTATATCAGTTTGGGAGAATCATTGGAATGGCTATTTTATTAAGATTTAGGGCGGCTGTATTGTTGTAGAAGTTGCTATTTCCAGTATAATTGGCCAAATATATTCAATAAAAGCTTGATATGCAATGGATTTTATTCCTTTTCTTATTTTCACATTTCGTAGATGTTTTCAAGCAGTTTGTTTTCCTTGTCTCTTTTGTATATTTTGTTGTCTTATTTCGGAAGAAAATGCTATTCTTATGTTATAAATTGTTATCATTCCTTATTTTCTGTTAAGCGCTGATCGCTATTATTATATCAATTTAAACTTTTAAATCCCTTTCCCATCTTGAAGGAGGAAAATATGCATGGTCACAACAAACTGTGAGACAATCTGAGGTTATCCGATGGCATTCAAAGTAACGTATAGCTGATGAATTATGCATCACGAAATTTGACTCCTTCAAAAAATCGAAATATCAACTGTATATAAATTGAATTTTAAATGAAAATACAAGTATCTAAGAAAGAAAACCATACTTTAAAACAGATAAATAAAAGAAAGAATTTCAGAGTAGAAATAAGGGCGTGGCGTCGTATCTCAGTTGAAATGTGTCAGTGTTACAGCATGAGAACTTAAAATTTGAAACCCAAGTTCATTGAAAAACAGCTGTGTACAGGCTTTGGTGTACACAGGCTTTGAAAAACAGGCTTTGGTGTACACAGACTCATCAGGTACAATATATTCAAACTGCAGCTGCCCATAAGTGCGAAAAAACAGGCAAAGACCCGGATCTGTTTCTGATCAAAATTACGCATTCGTATAAAACAGCTCTCATGTTGCTCTAACATAGTACATGAATAGAATTAACTGAAGTCGACTGTAATGTACCAATCAACTTCGAAACTGTTCGGCAATAGTATATGTGTGTTTAACAGAATAACGTTTAATCAATTTGTTTTTGTAAAAAATTTAATTTATTCTCATATATTAATTAAAAAATTCTAATTAATAGGATTTGATATGATTAATAGGATAGGATAGGTAATTTTATTCTATTGCATTCATTCCATTAAATTTCCTGATTTTTTTTCAATATTTGAATAAATAATTTCAGGTCTTACAAATTTGGAAAAAGTTATTATTGTGCGCCAGACTGAAAATACAAGTTATCAAAATCTTTCCAGTATTCCAAAAGGGTAAATATCTTGATTACAATTTTAATAAAATAATTTTGTTCTTCTATATTCAGTGTTTTCTTTTAATTCAATTACACTTTTATTAAATGTTAATACTCGAAAATCAATATTTTTATAAACAGTAACTTTTTCATGAACTTTATCCATCATAACTAATAACAAAGTTTTTTGACGTCTCTTTTATAATATTCTACATTTGGA
Organism: Argiope aurantia; assembly: GCA_026543865.1. Lineage (NCBI taxonomy): Eukaryota > Metazoa > Arthropoda > Arachnida > Araneae > Araneidae > Argiope > Argiope aurantia. The sequence continues at coordinate 256,808 of JAPMOR010069956.1, read as the reverse complement.
TTAAGGAATACTCATTATTATATAAAAAATCTATACTTTGAAATCAATTATTAACATTATTTTATCTAACATTCTCCAAAGTAAGTTTAAATTTTATGTTATGTATTAATAGTTCGTCTTGGTGCAATAGAAATGCCGTAAAATCCTTTATTTGTATTTTTGTCTAAATTTCTACATAGAAAATCTATTTTGTTTCATATACCGATTTCGTCCTAAATTTAATAGAAAACAACAATTTTTCTTCCTCAGACAAATAAATATAATTTCAAAAGTATGCATTTGAATACTTTGGGAAATCAAAAGTTTGAGAGCTTATATAAATCTCAAGGTCGAATTGTTCGAAAATACAATAAAACGTATAAATACCTTGTATACTATCAATACAGATGCATTAAATATTGGTTTTGCAAAGTGAAATGATTTGTTTTTAAAAGCTATTGGAAGCTTAAAATTATCTTCGATCATAACATGACTTCAAAATGAATGAAATAACAAATTGCATCTATTATTTTTAATACCTTGTGTATTTATATATTTTTAATCAATAGAAATTTGTTTAATTAGATGCCACGCCATCAATACTACCATTTTTTTGTTAAAAAAAGTAATGAAGATTGTTTTTCTAATTTTTCTATTCATTTGTTATTTAAGTTTATATAGAGAAAAATTTTATTGTCAAGGCATGACTAGAATTGGTCAATGTGTTGACAATTCTGGTCAATTTAAAAAATAGAAAATTCATGAATTTCCTGGAGCAATTTAGCGTTCCATACAAATTCTAAATGAATCAGAGAGTGGGAATAATTCCTAATGTATAAGTTGCATTTTCATAAAAAAGGTCTACATTATATTTGAAAAAAAAACTCATGCTGTTATTCACTAATATAATAAAATGCATCATTATACCATTAATTCGAAATACTTTGCAATGTTTTTGTTTCTATCTGAAATTTCGATATAGAGTTAATGGTTCTCTTTACAGAGTCTTTCTAGAAGACTTTTTGGAGAGTGGAAAAGCTCCCGACGGCACGGTGCCCGATCTGGTTTTCGAGCAACTTCCTCCAAGTCATCCTGGCATCATCAACTTCACATCCGGTACTACCGGCTTTCCGAAAGGGGTGGTACATCCACAAGTGGTGAGTTGAATATTCTGATAATTTATTGCCATTTAATTTTTAAAATATGCAAATCCATTTTTAGAATTCTCTTCCGATTCATGGGCAAAAAATTTAAATATGCTAATCCATTATTAGAATTCTCTTCCGATCCATGGGCAAAGAATTTAAATGGGAAATTATTATCGTAACGAATGCAAACATGATTTTATGTACAGACACAGCAAAAACGAATAGTTATAGAAATCCAGCAAATATTAAAAGCGCAACATAAAGTTCATTTATTATTATTTGAAAAATATTGCCCTAAAGAATGTTAGAAACTGTCTTTTATTGTTGGAAATATTCTTATTCAGTTTGGAAGATAAGCAGTCTTAAACCCAAGTGGCAAGGTGCTTAAAGTTTTCCACTTGAGTGGTGTCACATTTATGTCATTTATTCCGTGGAACTGATGATACATCCAACTGACTTAATTAAAAATCTACGAAATGTATAGCTTTCTGAAATGACATTAAATATCGTCTATAAAGATGTCATACAAATTGTTGTTATAAAACTAATAATAACTAAAAACTTGTTGTTATAAAAAAAGAAAAATGAGTTAATGCATTCATGCTATTTTTAAATGCTATCCTAAGAACAAAAAAAAGTACATATAACAGTGTAACAAACATGTTACATTTATAATATACTAGCCGCCTTTGGCGACCAGCTGGTTCGCCAGTATTAATACTCGCTAAAATGTACAATTAATATATTATGTAATTTTATATAATAGGTTTATCAGAAAACATTTTTAAGCTTCAAATTTTGATAGTCATATCATTCACTTATACTATTGCATAGACCTTAAGCCGTTCTGTTCTTTGTACTCTGCATCACTCTCTCTATTTTTCTATTCTGTAAAGGTCAATTTTAAATTAAAGTGGAAATGACGAAACTGCAATTAATATAAAAACGTTTTTAGTGAATCCATTCATGTCTTTTTGTTAAATTATATATGAAAATTGAAAGCAGAATCGTTCGGCATTGAAAACTTATGCAGAATAATTTTCATAATTTATAATATTTCAAAGAATTATTCAACAAAAATTTCATGGATTCAATGAAAAATTCAGTTTTTATTTTTATTTTTAAAAGGATATAAACGCTGTCAATAATAATATTTTATTTTTTTTCTATTTATAAATATATTTCAAAAAATTATGAAGTATAAATTTTAAACAGTCATTTGGACCTAAGGAATCATATTCTGCAAAATATTCTTGACTCTCCAACTTATAAATAAAAATATTAGAACAATCAACATTTTCATAATCTAGGCCAATCACACTTGAGAAACTTTGATTGGTTTTCTTTGATGTTCGATGAAGTGATCTATAATTACCCGTTTTTATAGAATAGTGATGTTGTTTAGTTGATTGGAGTGCAATTCTTTTTATTTATAATATTAGTGCCTTAAGAATATGTTATTAAATATGTCTCACAGTATGTATGTAAAAGTTTTAAATTCGTAATTCACCAGAATTTATTGATCCATTTTATATAAAATATAATTATTTATTTCATTTAGACCATTTGTTAACAGATGAATGTCTGTTACTACAGCTTTACAAATTAGCTATTAGGCTCCAATTAGAGTAGATATCTTGTACAGTTTAAGCAAATTTGCCTTAAATAAAACTGTTTAATTGAATTAGTAATATAGGTATTGTGAAAGATCATAGAACATCATCATTCATATTTATTTAATTTCATACAGACACATGCTGAAAATTACATTTTTGTATGTTTAATTCACAATGACATTTAACTTATTTTTTTAATTTGAGTTTTTGTCAATATGATAGCAACACGCTGATAAAAGTTAATTTTTTTTTCTCTTTAACGTTGCTCGTAGAGCTTAAATTTTATTTTTATTTTTCTTGAAATAAATTGTTAAAAAAATATTAATTTTTTTAAAAAAATTCATTAAAAATATAAATTAAATTTTGTTGTTAAAATATTATTATCATTAAAAAGATAACTTTTTGATCTTCAATATGATGTAAAATTCAATTTTTTGCTGTAATATTTTTGGAAGTTATAGAGGAATAACGCCAATATTTCACTTAATTTTTAATTAATTAAAATTCTAATTAAAAATTGAAAAAAAATCGCTTAGAGTAGCACATTCCTGGCCTCTAAGATACACACTTGCCAAATTTGGTAGCTATAGGTCAAATGATCTGGCCGATGGAACACCAAAACACAAACATGCATACATTCAGCTTTATTATAAGTATAGATTGATATGTATTATTTTTTTCTATTACAGAGTCTCCAGAGATAATTTTTTTTAATTATTAGTATGCGTTAACTCATTTTTTTTTCTTTTTGACTTGGTCATTTTTAGTTGTGTATCAAAAACATATTCTACTGGAAACGAATGAATAAGTTTCTCAAAAAGTTTCAGATCTTCATTTCTTCTCTACATTTTCATTTAATGTTCAATACTCAAATGTTCTTTATAAATTACATTTTTTTGTTGTTGTTTTGTGACACAATTTTTTAAAAATGTATATGTTACCAGTAAAGTAAGAAATCCGGCACTCTATAGAAGGCCTAGGCATTGTATATAATGTCTAAAACTATCCGGCAATGTATGAAACAATTCATATTTCACACATTTCCTGTGCATTCTTTGGAACAATCAATGAGAAACCGGCAAAGTATTAAATACATCTCCTATTCCTTTCAAAAATCACGTGGCAAAGCCTGAGGTGCTTCAGATATCTCCGATTTTTTTGTAAATGTAATGTAATTCAAAATGCCATTCAAGCTTACCATGTTGCAACAAGTAGAATAATTTTAATTTTTTATATGGAAATTAAGTTTTTATTAATAAAAAAGGCATAAATTTTATTTTGAATAGCTCTTATTTTTCTTTATGCATTTGTATAATTTTTTTATGTCATTATCATTATTTTTTCAGAATAACATTTGCATTTTTACGGAATGCACATCATTTATATAATAGCCTGATCAGGACATTTTGTCATAATTGACTTAAATAGTCAATTAAATAATAAATAGTCCTAAATTATCATTCTATTCCTGTGCATTATATACAATCCCTAGGGAAACTATGCAATTCTCATATTTCATACTTTGCCTAAAAACGTCCGAAATTATATACAATGCCTGGGCATTCTGTAGAATTCCGCCTTATCATACTTTGACGGTAAAATACTAGTTATAAATCTGATATTGTCTGATTTTTCTACACGAAATTTTTTAAAGAATTCAATAAAATTTATTTTTTAAAATTAAAAATACAGATTGTTTGCTTCTAGTTAGCTCAGTGCCGAAGAAGAAAAATCGAAAAGAAAGACATTTAAAACAAATATAATAAATGGTTGAAATATTGAAACAAAAAATACAATTTTAAAGTGACAAAAATTTAATTCTTAATCGCATTCCTAAGCTTTTTATTTCTTTGAAAAATTCATAACGTATGATATTATAAAAGAGAATTTAAAAAATTAAGTCTTCAAATTGTTTTTAATTTTTCAAGGACCAATAATATTCTTTTTCTTTGATTTATTCCATATATTTTCCACCAAAATAAATACAATTTTTTTGTAAAAAGATAGTTGGAAAGATTTAAATTTTGTTTCTTTATCGAAAACAGGACTTTTTCGTCTAATACTACATGAAAATTAAATTAAAAATAGAAATTGTGGTACTATTTTGATTCAAATAATAAAGTTCTAAATAATATTTTATCTTCAATAGATTATAAAAAAATTTATTTCGTGATTTTCTACTAAAATTATTTCATGAAGAAATTGTTAGCTTCGTGAAATGTTCATTGCATTCAAACATTTCGTTGCATTTTTCATATATGAAAGATCACATTTATTTCATTAGTTAATGAAATTATATTTTAATTATTTATTTGCTTTAATTACTAATTACACTTATAACTGTATTTTAAAACAATAACATGGTGTGGTACCGCATTTCGAACACAAATTAATATCTTATAGAGCATTAAGAATTGCTATAATAACATTTATATGCTTCAAAAATAACTAAATTATTTATTAATTTATTCTTATTAATTTTTCATTCATATTTTTAGGCATTTCTTGGATTAATGAGGGATTATGTTCTTCACTTGAATTTGAAAAGCGGCGATGTTGTTGGTAATTACAGTCCGGTAAGTACTTTCATTGCCTAATACGGTTAGATATATAGTAAAGGGACAAATCAAGTTGATAGTATATAGTAACAAATAAACACATCAGCCGTGTATGACTTATTACGAATTTACAAAGCTCATTCTTACGACTTCAAATCTAAAAACTACTTTAAATATTAAATTTATTACACAAGATACAATTATTGGCATGCAAAATAAATACTATTGAAATGTATCAATTGTATTAACGATTAAAAATATTTCAAGACAACTTTACTGAGCCTAATGATACATCGACTGGCTTTTATCCTACTTTCGGCCTGAGCCGTTTCTGATTGGAGCATATTGAAGAATTTGTAGAAAAAGTTACTTTTGAAGCTTTGAATTTGTATAACACCAATAAATTCAATTTTAGCAGAGTTTTTGATCTTCAAGCTGCGCACTACTCATACACTTTCAAGATAATTTTATGGGTCTTCAGCTCTAACTTTTATCATACTGTCAATTCAAATTATTGCTGATTGAAATATACTGATGAATTTGTAATCAAATTCATTGTTAAAGCTTCAAGTCAAATCATAAATTGATTTAATTTTGTTCCAGCATAATCAAATCTGCTCTTGCTCTAATAAACTCCAATGTAAATTCATTGGTCAATAATTCATTTAGTCATACATAATTCAATTGACAAATAACAAATCCAAATTGTAAAATAATTTTCATCTAATTTTTTAAACGATTCGTTTTTTCAAATTTTATATTTAAGATGGTTTTTGTTTTTTTTTATTTAGAAAATTTATTAAATGAATAATCCAATCAATATACATTTAATAGAATTAAAAATTAAATATTTTAATGAACTAAAATTATGATGGTTTTTAATTCCTTCATATAGCCAAGTTTTGTGACTTTTTTTATTTCTAAATTTCTGCAGCATACATAATTTTTATTTTTAGAATAGCAAAATACTTCTGTAATGTTTTTCATTTTAATTTGTGAAGAGAATTTTTATGAAGAACAAAATTCATTCATCATAAGTGATTTATCATGACTTATCATCATTCACATGCATAAGTCATGACTATGATTCCCTCATTCATAAATAATGTGTATAAAAACAAAATTTTTACATTTTATAGTTCTTTCAAAATTTTTATATTTTATATTGATTGTTCTTTGTAATTTCAAAATTTTTATAATTTGTATTAATTTTTTCATCATAAGTATTTCATAAGCATGATTATGATGCCTTTATTCATAAATAATTGGGTATAAAAGAACCAAAAAATTTTTATATTTACTTCATTTTAAGAATGCAATAATATAAATAATCTTTTAATGGCTTTCTTATTTTTTAACTGATCTTCCCCCCCCCCCCCCCCCCAAAAAAACTAATCAGATAGTAACTGAAGCTTGATATGTAACTAACCTTCATGCATCCTTCTTTGCAAAAACAGTAATTTCAATTATCTGAAAACTTTATTACGATTATGTTAATTACAATTATTCGAAATTAATAATGATGAATTAGAGCCAATAGGGCAATGATATGAAACTAATTTATTTATAATAGTTGATTTTTTCAATTTAATTACAAAAATAGGGTATTTAGAGTTTTTATAGGGTATTTAGAGTTATATAAACTGTTTGCTAGTTTTCTATAAAAAAATCATTTGCAATAATTTAAAATGACCGAGCAAGAATTTTAATCAATTCTTTTTTTTTTTTTTTTGTTAAATAGTAGTGAGGATAACATTATACTTAATTTGCGTTCTTTTATTATTAACTTTAATAGAAATGATAATTAAAATTACCAGTTTTGAAAGCATTATGATTCCATGTTAAATATATGAAATTTTTAATTTCAAATTTCTTTAACGACCTCGGAATTTAGTTATAGATTTTTTATTGTCATAATCCAAGAACATTTTTGGTGAGCCTTCATGCTATTTGAGCATATTGATGCTTGAGCCAACATTCCAGTGCATGGCCTATGGCTAAGTTGGGCATTGCTTGCACCATTTTGCCTTTGAAATTATTACACGCAATGGGCTCTAATTAACCTGAAATTATGAATTTAAATAACTTCTTAGAGTTTCTCTAGATGGCGCCACAAATGTAATGAAAGTTTAAAATGAATTTATTGTCACAGCTACCAATTTTTTTTTATAGCATAGTTAAGAAATTATCATGTTCAATCTGATATTCTGATTGTTAAAACTTGTTATTTAAAAATATAAAAAAAACTTTAAAAATGTCAAAAATAATTCACTTTCAAACACAAAATGGTATAATAAGATTTTTTCACTAGACTGCACTATTATGTCAATTCTACATATTTTTATTTTGAAAACCTTACCCATTAAATTCCTTTTCCTTTTTCTTTTTGTTAAAAAAAAATTTAGAGCTACTATCTTCAATGTTTCAAATTCACAATTAATGCTCTATTTCAATTATTTTACTCATTTTTAATGTAAATGAAACTAACAATGACCTAATTATTATATTTAATATCACAGGCTGGTTGGGCGGTTTGGATTTATCCCATACCAAGTCTTGCTTTAGGGGTGAAGCAGTTCTTGTTTAACGGTTGTCCTACGTATAGCAAAAACGGCCGAAATATATGGAATCATTTATCAGAAAATAAAGTGACATATATTTTCATTTCATCTGGGGACACTATTGATATGGAAAGCACGAATATTGTACCAGGTATTGATGAATATTTTTCTTCATAATTATTAATTTTAAAACAGGTTGAATTTTTAGATGTCATTGCAGATAATAAATATTGCAGAAAAAACTTGACGCTAACATTAACTATTTAGTTCTGTGGTCACTTTTAAAGTTAATGCTTTTATAGTGATGAAAAAAATTTTTAATAAAAATGCTTTAAGCAAATTGCAATTTTAATTGCATTAATCTTTTAAAATTTAAGTTTTATTTTCTTGCGATATTTGTTATGGCTTAATTTTCTTATAATATTATTTTTATCAGCTAAACATCTTTTTTCTAACATTTATTTCCACCCACGCAATTTTGATTAAAGTGTACTCTCTACTTTTTTAATGCACAAGCAAATGTGCATTTTTTTAAAAACATTACTTTTATATTTCCTATAATTTAATCTTTAGCCCCAGATTAGGGGCATTTCTTATACTTATTCAATGGCGCGCATTGGTCTTAGTAGGTCGATAGAATATATTTCTTAACAAAAAGCATAGAAAATTGCATTTATTTAAGGAAGAAAGTATGAATTCCCAATATATAAAGATAAAAAAATAGTTTTTATATGAAGATTACATTTAATATTCCATATTTGAAACGTGAAATTTTGAAAGTAAATTTAAGGATTATTACAATTTAAAAACTGAAGAAATGCAATACTTAAATTTAAATTATTATTTATTAAAAGAAAAAAAATTATATTATTGAATACTAAATGAAACTTATTTGCGGCATTCTTCTAAGTAATTCATTTCAGAAAAGTGAGCGCATACTTCAGATATTAGAGGTCCAGACATCTGGTTTCTGAGATAAGTAAAGGGAAGAAATTTCCACTGGAAAAACTGAATTTTCGTGGTACATTTTTAATGCCCTGGCGAACAAGTCTGCCCTGTTTAAAATTTCTCGTAATTTAATGTTAAACATATTATGAAATACTGCAACGATTTTACTAAGGATGTTTTTTTTTTTTTTTTTTTTTGAAATTCATTGACATGAAACGTTTAGCATTAGTAATAGCATTTTAAAAATAAAATATTGCTCTTTCATAAGAAATACACAATTATACAAAAATTTTAAAACTTTGGTAAACTAAGATATAAGTAAAAACAAAAAACACAAAATTCAAACTTCATAAAACAAAAGAAGTTAAGAGAAAGTTTGTAAAAACATTTGTAAATTGAATTTCTAATGTTTTGATAGAGAATTTTTTACTGGCAAAGATAGTCATAAAATTTCTATTCTACTTGGTTTTATACAACAAAAATTATCATTTATAAACTGTCAGTTACTTTTATTTAAAAATTCATGGCTCTGTACAATGAAGTTTTAAATTGGATAGATGAATTGTGTTTTAAAAACTGTTCAAAGTTGTCTTGAAAACTATTAAATGTTTTCATTCAAAAGAATAAAATAATAATAATCCCCAAATAATAATCTTCAACATATAACAATAGTCATCATTATAGCAGAAGATCGTCTCACCTAATGTTAATAATTGAAATTTCTGCAGGATAAATAAAGCATAAACGCATCCGGAGGCTTTTAATTATATTGTAAATCATGTTAAGTGTCATTTAATGTTTATACAAATAATAATGAATAGAAAATTTCAAATGTTTGTTAATTAGGAATGTAGGTTAATT
>JAPMOR010069956.1:235979-247127 GCA_026543865.1 Argiope aurantia | reverse complement strand
TTCAAATGTTTGTTAATTAGGAATGTAGGTTAATTGAATAGAAAATTGTAAATTTTTGTTAATGTATAATAATAATTTATACGTATGCAAGTATATTAAATGTACTCGTAACCTTTTTATAAAATTCAATATATATATTCAAAGACTCAAATTTTAAGCATATGGGTTTTAAGTGTAGCAGAAAACTCATCGCCATTTAATTTCTCTCAGAGATTAACCGAAATTCTGTTCACGTCTGTAAGGAAATCTTTTTTCATCTCAAAGATATTCAATTGGAATTTTTATATAAATTACCCTTTATATCTGATTTTGAAATAATAAAAAGAAAATTACTCTTAGATTCACACATGCGCTGTTAAAAGGTTTTTACTAAAAATGACACGCATACCCTAAATATTTATGGAATACACTTTCAATATTAATACAGTATCTTAGAAAATAATTTGCCACTTGTTCTGTTTATTTAATTAAATTTAAAATTCTTTAATTGTAAGCAAAAAATTTCCTTAAAAAATTGGTATTAAATTATTTTTTATATTAACTGTTTATGCATTCAATTTTTATGTAAAGCGTGCAAACATTGAGCATAAGAAACAAATTATTGAAGAAGTATTCTAAATGTAATCAGTTTTCTGAGAAATGGTAAGGGGATAAAATCCTTTTCATCAATTTTTGGCCAGTCCACTAAATGATGTTTTTACTGAGTCATCACAGAAAAAAAGGGAATTCAAATATATTTTTATATTATCGAAGTTTAAAGACAGTCCGTCCTGTTTTTCTGGAGAAATATTCCGAAAATATTCCAGAATCTTTGATCACATAATGTATGTTCCAAATTTGTGAATTCGTTTCAGTTTAAATAAATTTAGATATTTTTATGCGAATTATTAAAAAAAAGAGAAAAAAACGAAACATAAAATTTCTTTTTACGAAATCATTTTATTCGTATTTATTTGACAAAAGTACTTGCTTTATAATTTAAATTGTATTGTAGATTTATTATAATTTATCACTTGAACAATTTAACATAAACGTTAGGAATAAAATAAATGTTATTCAGAAATATAATTTAAAACTAATTTGCATCTCAGTCTCTTCAATTTTTGAAATCATTTTTGAGAGAATTATTTTTTATATATTTATCGAGTAACTTTTAAAGTGAATGAAAACATGCAGTAAATTATGAAATTATACTTTTGATGATTAAAATTCTTTTTTTATATATTAGCAACCTGAATCTCGTATTACATCATTTTACAGGTCCCAATACGAGTCTCGATTGCTTAAAAATTATCTCGTTGAGTGGGAGTCCACCCAAGCCTAGAAACTATGATTTTCTTCTTAACAAGGTGAAGAAAGATATGTATGTTGGGAGTATGTATGGTATGTTATTGGCAATCTGTTATCAATGTATCTTAAGCCATATATCAAGATACAAAATTTTGATCAATTCAAGAAATAAATGTTTTGTTAAATGAAATAATTGTTGAAATGTTAATTATGAATTTATTCCAACATGCACTGACTCATTCAACTCATGTTCTTGTGAAATTTTTTAAATGCTCAGTATTATCATGAGAGTTTATTACACATGTTGCAGGGAAATAAATATATAACAGAATAATATAACATAGGTGTTAGATAACATGTCCAACAACATTTGTCATATGTATGAAATACAATTACTTATGTTTATTCCTTTCCATTCAACAAATTATTACACTCAAATTTCAATCAAATTTCATTCGTTTTTAAAAACGTTACAGGATTTAAAAAATTTATTAAAATGTGAATCATAAATGTTGTATCGAATGGCCATGCGCATTAAAAAAGCGCCATCTTGTGACACGAATTCCAACAAGTTAGTCAGGACTGTGACACAAAGTACAGTGTTTTTTAACTGATGGTACTCAAAGACCTCTGTAGCTTGAACTATCAGCCGCAAAGTCGCCACATTTTGTACGGGGACTATTGACGACATGGGAAAATGGAAATCGTGAAAAAAAATTAGTTCCAAAAGTTGTCGATTGGGGAAAGTATGGCGCTTTGCACTTTAAGACATCTAAAATTTTGCATAAAACACAGGGAAAAATTGCAAAATGCGAAATCCCGATTACGTAGTTGGCACCAGCGCCAGTATTTTGAGTTATAAAAGAAAGCAGGGCATTGAAAATCATTTCAAGTGTCAGTTGATTTGCAGAATGCGTCGAACTTTAGCACAGCGTGCATTACTTGTGAAGCTCTTTTATCTTAATCAAACCAATACAGCGGTCTCTCTTTGAAAGCAATTAATGCTGTGAAAGCAATGATTAAAAAATTTGAAAAAACAGATTCTCGAGCAACTCGGCCTGGTAAAGGACGGAAACCTGTATCGGAGGATGAGTATGAGGACCTGTATCGGATGTATTTATTTATTATTTGAATAATAAATAAATACAATAAATTTGTATTGTGAGTAATAGTTCGTATCTTTTTTGTAGGAAAATACTTCCACGCTCAAAAACGTTTTGATATTTTTAAAATATTTTTCCCCAGTCTCTTAAGCAATCTTAATTCAAGCACAATTAAAAGGACAAAATGCCTCTTAAAAACAAATACTTACTATATAGTTTTATTGCTATGTTGCTACCCTATTCATACACCGTGTCCGGGTGTTAAGAACGTCGTGTTCATGTACTCCGTGACCCACCCCTCAAATGGGGCATTCAACCTCCCATCCTAGGGGAAATTAAATCATGGATGCTTCATAATTATTATTAAACATCGAATCACATATCCCTACTGGTATTTAATTATTTATTTAAAAAATCAAATTTCTGTATTACCTCTTCCAGCTTAATTCCCTACCTCATCTTATTTTACATTTTATTCATTCAAAGAATTTGCTTAAGACTCAATGATTCCTTTAGAGTCAAGAAGTGCAATGAGTTCTTCCAGAATCAAGAAGGTAAGAGTAAAGAATTCCTCTTTACTCTTACTCTTATAGAATTCTTACTCTTTACTCTTATAGAATTCTTAATTTCTATCCTCAAGAAATTAAGAGTCAATGAGTCCAAGAAGTGCAATGTAGAGACTAATAGAGGAGAAGGAAAATGAAAGCTTATAATCCACATCATTGCATGAAGGAATGTAAAAATGTATATTTATATATGGTGGCTACTACTAAATAAACAAATTATATATAAATTCTATCTGTTTTCATTCTTTTGTAATAAATAAATTTCATAATCTTTTAAATGTATTAATACTTCAAAATCAAATTATGATTATTTTCGATTTTTAGTAATGGTGTTAAACTGCTTCTAATTTCAGGAGCCACAGAGACTTTTGGAACTTTCTCAGCGTACAATCTTAATATGCCAGCTTATGCTTGTGAGAGTCAAGTTCCTGCTTTGGGAGTGGACTTGCATTGTTTCGATCCAAAAGGTAAACTAACATGATTGATTCATTTTGACTAAAATTCTTAACAATAATATATCCTTTCAATACTTCAGTATTTTTAAAACCATAGAATTTATGAGAAACTTTATAACAAATCGAATTGTTATGCACGATTCATGGTTTTTAAGAAATGCATCAAAATTACGAAATTGCCCTTAAAAGTGAATGGCATTCTCCTTGAAAATGATATATATTGCAAATCATCCAAAAGCTTTTCATGTATATGTGTAATCTATTATTTAATTTTTCATGCTCTATCTAAATATAGCAATAATTTAATCGTATTTCTTTTATGACATCCAATGTTATTCCAATATTTTGAGCAGCAAAAACGTTTACCTCTCTTCTCAGGCAGAAATATTTCTCCCCCAAAAGAAGAAAAATATCGATTTCTGATAATCCCAAAAATTCATTTTCTGTTTCTTCGCATGCATAATAAAACAGTTCATTCACTCCTTTACATAGCTTGTGATGGGAAAGCATTGTCCAAAAGTAATTACAAGGCGCATTTATATTAAATTTTCATCCTTCAGAAAGAATGTAGGTAATAAATGGCATTGTATATTTCTTTTTCTTAACTCCTGAAAAAAATTGAAATTTAAATGTTAATGAAAAACGAAGGGCAATTATTAGTAAACAAAATTAGCTAAAAATTATTACTCCAGCAATTATTTGTATAAATAAGCAGGAATTCATATTTCTACATACATTTTTTTAACTTTTATCCTTGGAGTTAGTTGATGTTTTGTTGTTCATTCTCAGATAAGTGAATTTTTATAAGCAAGACCAAAAAAATCCGGAAAATATTTCTTTAAAAAATTTATTTTTAATTAAGATAAATTAAAAGATAGCTATTTCTTTGCTCAAATTTATCAAATTAAATCAAAAAAAAATGTATTACTACATTTAGTGACTAATAATTCAATTATTTAAAATTAATTAGAAAGCGTAAAATTTAAGTTATGCTAAACAGTATTACTATACAATGTAGAATATGAGAGGAATCGGTGATATATTTACTCTAAGGTTATATTCTTATTCTTTCCCATTTAAAAAAAATCTTATCCTCTAGAGCAGATAAGTAATATTAATGAATACGATTTCGGTTTAATTGAAGAATTAATATTATACCTTAAATTTAAATACTATTTTTAAAAAGTTCAGATTAATTTTCAAATTTAAATGGCCTATCAGTACATTTCAAACTTCTTAAACACCTGGATCTGAAGGAACTATATAATCTTCTGTTGAAACTCTATACTTATCACCAAAAGTGTACGATATTTAGATGTTTTGTCTATTTATATAAGTGCTGATAATAATGTAAATAAAGAAAAGAGATACCGATGAGTTTTTTACATTGTTGCCAAGTTCGCAAAACATTTTCGCTCCATACTTTTTCTGTATAAAAAGTAAATAAAGCAAATTAAAGAAATCGGAAAGCTCAAATAAAAACTAGTGAGAAATAATTTTAACAGAAACACAGAATAAACCATGATAAAAAATTAAAACAATATTTTTAAATCAGAATATCTTTTAAGTTAAAGTCATAAAAAGAATGATTATTGGTCTTTCATTTATACGAAGAGAAGATAAATTTTGAATAGAATCATGTACACCATTCTTCGATTCCTGTTGTCCGTAAGGCGATTGTTTTTTCACCAGAATCAACACATCTATTATTAAAGGGAGTCAGTTTATTATTATTATTCCCAAAACCCCTGAAATTATGCGCAAAAACCGATCTGAGGACTACTGAGTCTACGAAGGATTCTTCTCATAGATTCATTTTAACACAACTTTTTGAGATAATATTTCTGAAATATATAAAGGGATTTTTAGATGTTTGTTTACTAAATACTTATTTCTTCCTTTCAAAATGAATAATTAAAATGAAAATAATTTCGCAAAATCATTTCCCATATTTCGTTCAAAAAAAATTAAATTATATACAGAATGTGCATAAACGAATATCTCAATACTGTAGTGTTAAAAGAAAACAAAACAAAATAAAACATTGTTGTTCATCGGAAATTAAAAATAACAGTCGAAAGTTTAAATTAACTGAGTTAAGTTAATTAATTAAGTTAACACAGTTATGAGGGTAAAATATAGACTAATGTTTGCTCCATCGCTCAACTGATGTTGATGAACATACCTGAGCCTTTCAAAGCGCCACACCACACACACTTGAAAAAGTGTGGGATGAGTTATCGTACCGTCTGATATTCTTCTGTTTCTGAAGGGACTCAGGTTGAACATTCATAACTATGTTGAAATTAAACTTTCATCGAATATTTATTTCCGATGAACAACAAGGTTGTACTTTGTTTCATTTTCTTTCAATAAGTTGCGAAGATGAAATAATCATTTATGTACACTCTGTATTTCTTCCTTTCAATCTGACAGAAAACTCGGTATTGGATGAAGAAACTTTTTCTGATATATTATATGAAAATTTCAATTAACTGTTTCTTCCTTTCGTTTTGACAGCCAATTCCATCGATGGTTAGGAACATTTTTCAGGTATATTATATGGAAATTTTAATTAATTGCTTCTTGATTTTCTTTTTGCAGGCAATTCTGTTGTTGATTAAGAAAAAAAACCTTCTAGTACATTCCACGAAAATTAGAGGAAAAAATTTCATGAAAAAAAGGCATTTAATTTCAATTAATTGATTTTTTCTTTCATTTTGGACAAACAATTTAATCATGGGTTAAGAAATTTTTTCTTGTATATTATATGAAAATTTTAATTAGCTACTTCTTTCTTTCATTTTGGTAGGCCAACATTCAGTTGAGAGTTCAGAAACTTTTTCTGTTGTATTATATGAAAATTTCTACTAACTGTGTCATCCTTTCATTTTACCAGACAATTCCATCTTGGTTTAAGAAACTTTTTCTGATATATTGTATGAGATTTTTAAATAACTTTTGCTTCCTTCCATTTTGGCAGGCTATTTTATCGAGGATTAAGAAACCTTTTCTGATATATTATATGAAATTTTTAATTAACTTTTACTTCCTTTCATTTTGGTAGACTATTTTGTCGATGATTGAGAAAACTTTTCGGGTATATTATATGAAAATTTTAATTAATTGTTCCCTCCTTTTGGAAAACAATTCTATCGTGGGTTAAGAAAATTTTTCTGGTAAAACCTATGAAAATTTTGATTAAATTTATCTTATTTTTATTTTGGTAAAAAACTTCATCGTGAGTTAAGAAAAAGTTTTAGTATAATGCTCCAACATTTTAATTAACTACTCTTGCTTTTCATTTTGACAGCCAATTCCATAGTTGGTCAGCGAGGTGAAATGGTGATTACAACACCAACTCCATCTCTCCCAATCTATCTGTGGGGTGACAAAGACAATGAACGCATGCAAGAAGCTTACTTCAGCAAGTACGGGACAGGTAATTGAGTTCAAGAACAATTTAGTTAAATAATATTAAATATTTATATAGCCTATTTTCCAACTTTACAGAGGTAACAGCTTAATGCCTAACATCATTTGTATCTTTCTTCAGGTTAGACACTTTTCCATCAGTGAAATTTTTTATAATATACCTTTAGGATTTATTTGCATCAGTTTTGATTTTCAATCTAAAATTGTAGAAAAATGTTATCAAATAATTCATACGCATAAAATAATACAAGAAAATAGGCATGTTTCTAATTATTTAGAATAAAAAATATTATGAGAAACAGGATAAGGTCTTCAAGAAATTCTTTTGGTTTTTCTATCTACACTGTCTTTGTTCCTTACACCAAATCTTTTAAATCATGCTTAGCATCTTATTTTATACTGACTTGTAAGATAAAATAACGGCGAATTGGGGAAAAAAATCTTTTACTTACCCAGCTATATTCACAGATTTATTAGATTCATGCTGTATTGTCTTGGGCAAAACCTGTTTACACTGCTATTTCACAAGTTTATGATTTGAATGTTATATTTTCCATCAAATTAATATGAGTATCGATTTACTAAAACTCGAATAACCGAAGAGGTAACTCGAGTTCGAGAGAGTAGATCCAATCGTAAAGCATACAGCGAAAAAAAATACAAATGTTCATCGACATGTAGGCCCGACAGCACATGACACTTTGAAGACATCCATGACATCACAATCTAGGATTCTCAAACTCCTTGCTTTGAAACATATTATTTCTTCTATGATTAAGAGAGGCAAATTAAAGAACATCTGTCTGCTATTGAAATTTCTGTCAATACAAAGTATTTATAATAATCAAGGAATACAGAGCATTATAAAAGCAGAAAAATAGTAAAATCAAGAAAAATAATATTAATTAACACAACTAGTAATTAATTCTAAGTTAGTAATGTAAAGCAAATACAATAAAAAATATACTAATAAGTTATCCATAGTTTCACAAATAAAATTCCAAGAAATAAATCAATTTGGAAATCAGTAAAAATTCATCTTTCTCTTGCCCAGCTATATTTATACATTTATCATTTTCATGTCTCATTGTTTTGGACAAACGAACACTCATCACAAAATGAAATACTCATTTATGCTGCTATTATAGGCTAACACTAAGTCATTGCATAAATAAATACATTAATATAAACAGTATTTTAGTATAGTTAAATACTTACTATACCTTTATATCTTACGAATAAATCATTACAGAATCAATGATATATACAGGGTGTTTCAGTGAACCGTTTCAGAACTTCTAAGAGGGGTAGGGTACATCCTGACAACTCGAAATCATATAGCAATGTGGGGTCGGAAATGCTTTTCTGAAGCGGTGTTGCACACAGAAGCACCATAAGGAAAAGAGACCGTAAATGAGAAATAGTTTTAATAATACATGAAAAGAAGCAAAAGGTACTTGGATTAAGTAAGTGTTCGAAGTTTCTTCCACGGGCTACAATGCACGCCTCACATCTCCGACGCATGGACATCCAAACATTCTGGAATACTCCAGGCATATCTCGAATCTCTCCAGCAGCTACTGCGATTCTTGCAACGAGCTCCTCAGCAGTGTCAGCAGAGGTGTCATAAACTAGCGATTTCATATGACCCCAGAAATAAAAATCAAGACATGATAAGTCGAGTGACCGAGCAGGCCAACGCACGGGACCCCCACGTCCGATCCACCGTTGACCCGACTTATCATGTCTTGATTACTGATACTGATAGCATACTAACGAATGATAGTACTGATAGCAACTACGAATGACAGTACTGATAGCACACTAACGAATGATAGTACTAATTGCATACTAACGAATGATAGTACTGATAGCACAATAACGAATACTAATTCTTCAAAGCCTTCAAATGAACTCACTAAATTATGTTCTAACTATACGGCTATACATTGAGACCACAGTTATATCCAAATACGCAAGATGCGTATTTAAAAAATATTGTTTAGTTTCATGTTACCAGAAAGCATTAAACTAAGACCATTTTGATTAGTTTTCGTGTTCCAGTCCTACCTAGTTTTGGTCTAATTATTAATAAGGAGCAAGATTCAAAATAGAACTCAAATTTCCAAAATAATTACCTTTTCATTTTTCTGATATGCCACGTAAAAATATTTGGTTTTGAAACTGAAGGACAGCACTAGCAAGAAATATCTGATGCCAAGGTAATTAATTCATCCACTTTTTAGTTCCTATTACATTAATATTTTATCTTTTCTTCTTTCTTTTTTCTGATCTTTTTCTGGCGCACGTAGATTGCATAGTAAGAAAGAAATCGTCGAAACATTTTGAGGCACACCCTGTTTTGAATGAAATCAACAAATACATTTACATGATTCTCATTCTTGTATTTATGCATGGCTTTCGAAAATTATTGAGATGATATTGACGTAAAGGTCAAACTGGTATAATATTAAAGCAATAGTTAGAAATACTGTCACTAAGACATCATATTTTGATAAGAAACGTCTTTAAAATAATTTTTTTTAAATAATTGACATTATTTCGATTAAATGTATTCAGATAAAACGCTTTTCAAATAATCTGAGTTTTAATTATTTGATTAGGTTATTTTTTTAAAAATTTTTGAATCGTATAGTTGAAACAGAGAGTCCTTTCAAACTAAACCAATGATAATTTTTTTCCACGTTTATTATGAATGAGAAAGTATTCTTATGACAAATATTCTTATTATGAGTTCTTTCAAACTAAACCAAAGAAAAGTTTTTTTTTCCAAATTTTCTATATATGAGAAAATATTCTTATGACAAAAAGAAGATGAAGTAAACTATGCAATTTAATCATGATTTAACAAACAAATTTGTCAATGCTATTTAAATAATTTTGAAGTTTAATGGTTTAAAAAAAAATTAAGAGCTTTTCTTAGAAATAAAAAAACTAAATTTCGTTGTTATTTTTTTAGATATGTTTCTTTCGTAATTCACAGCTAAACTATTTGATGTGCATTTGTTATTTTTTTAATATTTGTATTAACTTTATATTTTCAGAAAAAATAATGAATTTTTTAAATAACTTTGAAAAATTATCATCCCTTTTGCCAGCTACAAAAACTTTGTAATAATTTATTGAAATACATTTGATTTATTGACTACAGATTTTCTAAATATTCACTTTTGTCGTTATAATTCCCTTTAAAAAAATAGGAGTTTGGTGTCAAAATGATGAAGGATACTTCAATCCTGAAACAAAAGGTTTCGCCGTAATAGGAAGAAGGTATGAATCCTGATATTGAAATTTCAACTTACTTGCACAATTTTCATTGAAAAAAGTGTATTCCAAAAGTTATATGATTTATTTTTCTCTTTATCTCGTATTTTTTATTTCCTTGATATAGCGATAATGTTTTGAAACAGTACGGCGAACGTTTAAGTCCTGATGATATATATATTGCAAGTAAGTCTTCTAAGAATATTATATGGAATTCATATAATTTAATCAAGTTCTTTTCATGCATTTAAATGAAGTATAAGATCAGATTCCAAAAAATATTCAAACAATGAAACTTCCTCCCACTTTTATTTCTTTTCCATGGTAATAATCCGTTTATCATTTTAAACACTAGATGGCAGCACAATACGAAATAGTATCCTGGCTTTTGCTGAAAGTTAATCCTGCAATTATTTGATAATGTGAATCGTTCATTAAATTTTAAAAAAATGTAAAGCTTGAACTTTAAAAACATGCACTCATATCTGATACAAGTAAAACTAAGTAAATTTTTAGATTAATTAAAATAAATGTCTAATGTATGTTATAAAAATATGATATAGAAGGTGTAATAATTTAAAAAAAGCTCATCTCGAATTTTAACATTAAATTGAAATATTTGATAAAATTACAAAAAAAAACTTGTTGCTTAATTTAGAAATTTACTTTATATTTTTAAAATTTCAGCTTTAAAATTATAGTTGAAATTTAAAAAGTAGCTTATTATTCCATAATGTAGCTCCTTATTTTAGATACTTAAATTTAATGCAAGCAGCTTACTAATAATTAAAAAAAACGTAACGGCAAAAGCAAAACTGTAACTTTTTTTCTGATTTACTTCAGCACATTCTACTATATATTAGAATTTCTATTCTACTATTGTGTGTTTGTGTGTGTGTGTGTGTGTGTGTGGACAAAAACGCTAGATGGAAAGAAAAACTTTAGTTAGCCGAATCTTGTTTATACACATTCAAAAATATAAAAATATGAACATTTTCATTAAAAAATACTACC
>JAPMOR010069956.1:214784-235969 GCA_026543865.1 Argiope aurantia | reverse complement strand
TATGCAGCTGTAAAATTTTTTTCAACTATACTTTTTATTGATAATGTGAAATTTAAGCTGTTTTTGCTGCTTCGTTAAATATTTCATCGAGAAATGGGAAAGATACGATTTTATTTACTATTTGCTCAATTTATTTGAAAAATAAGAAAAAAGACTCTCGACACTGTGAGGAAAAAAAAGTGATATTAGACGATAGATTAGTGGACATTTAAATTTTTAATGGCACTATAATATCATGGGACTCAACTTCATTAGGTAGATTCATGTACACTATAAACGAAACAAATTAAAATATCTCAATTTTAAGATCGCTCACAATTTAATGCTTTAAACTACTTTGTTGAAAAGATCCTGGACACCAAGTTATACGTAAGACATTCAGTAGACATTAAACTACAGACATTAATAAGCATATGAGAGACGTCTATGAAACATAGATATTTAACAGAGATTCCATATTTCTGGCGAATCAACTGATAGCAAAAGCTGTTTATAAATAAATCTTGCTTATACACGAGTTTAAAAAGATAGAATTTATATTACTTAATACTTATCTCTTAGAACTATAGTTTTAAATTTATTCCTACATTTTATATGCGTTTCTATTTTTTTTATTATTATTATTAGTTTGGTTATTCTCCAATTTCTAAATCGAATGGAATTCGTAGAATTTGATTTAACCTTTACCATTGCAATTCACTGTATTGTGATTGATAAGAAACCCGAATTCAGTGATAAGTTGATAGAAAGAAGAAAATAAATTTAGTACAAAATATGTAGAAAGAAACTTTAAAAGATATGTTATGCATAAAAATGTTGACTTCTTATTGATTGTTTACAAACTCACTTGGTCTTTATATATGGTTAGTATTAAATACAATTCTGAAAAAATGTCATAAATTTCATGTAATAATATCATTTTTTTTATTTCAGTATAATATAAACAACAAAAGGATGGAAAGTACTGTCAAGCAAATTGTTATGACAAACGTCATTCCTCATGTGACAAACATCAGAAATCCAGACTGCTTAAAATATTTTTGTGACATTCCAGAAATAGTAAATTATATGTGAATTGGTATAGATCTTATCATTCTCCATATATTATTAAAAATAATAACTACATGCTGTGCAAATATACCATCTTAATAATCAGAAATAATTTGAATTTTAATATATATTTATTTTATTAATAATAAGATAAAATACGAGTTCGTTTCTTCTTTTTTTTTACAAGGCAATCCTCATTTTCATGATTTCAATCTGAATTATTCTCTGAACAAGTCTGTTTTATTGCCTCAGTTTTAATGTGCTATATTAAAATCGAATTATACTAATAACTGTCACGAAAAGAATGACAATAAAATAGTTATAAACTGAAATGCCTAATGTCTATTTTTTTCATTAAAAAGAAGTTTTCAAATTATGCAGACCATTAATTTAAATTTTTGCAATTTTATTGCCCTTGGCATTATTGAGTGCTTAACCTAAGAATACGATATTGAAATCCTTTCTTTACATACACATGCGTAGCAATGCTTCCCTTTTCCATAATTTATTCAATAACTAACTGCCTTTGGCGAACAGTTGGATCGCAGGAATTAATGGCTGTTAAGAACTGCAATTGAATATTTTATGTAGTTTGATCTTAAAGTTTCCCCCAGAAAAATATTTTTAAGCTTCAAATTTTTATACTTTCTTAAATCATACTCTTTTAGAAACCTTATACCGTTCTGTTCATTGAAGTGTGCATTTTTATTAATTTTTTGTCTATATCTTTATGCATTTAATTATATCGCAGAAAAAAGAAATAATACTTAAAAAGGGATTAACATTTAACATTTTTTCCAAAGCTTGATTCTGAAGCTAAACTTTAATTTTAAGCATTAAAAAAATCTGAAAATTTTTATTAAAAGTATCTCTAAATAAATGCTAAAACCTACACAACATGGAGAAATAAACCGAATTTTTGTATTTTGATCAACAACAGTACAAAAGAAACCAAGATAAAATATTAGTTGCAATAACGAATACATTTCGAGTTTCCTATCAATCATGAATTTTATTGTTGTAAAGTACATTTAAAATGTTTTAAAATATTGTTTAAATATAAAGAAAAATTATACATAAGAATAATAGGTAGAATTGGAAAAGTAATTTTTTTTTTTAGTTTTGAGATGATCTAAAAAGATTTTTTATAATATTTTTAAAAATTATTGCAAAAAGCAATGAAATTAATTTATTAATTTTTATTCAAATTATTTAAACATTTTTTTATTAAATTATTAAAATTTAAATAAACATTAGATTAAATTATATTAAATAATTTTTATTTAATATAATTTAATAAAAATAATTCAGTTAAAAATGTTTAAAAAATCGCTTCTATATACAAAGTATATATGTGCTAAATTTGGCAGCTCTAGCTCAAATGGTCTAGATGGTACCAAAACACGCAGCGACTCACTTATCAATCTTTATTATTAGGAGATATAACAAGTCCATTTAGAAACGAAGAATTCAAAAAATATTTTATTGCAAAATATTAAATGTCGAATATTATTTAAGAAATTCTGCATGACACAGTAGAACTTAAATGCATAAATATTTTTAAACTGCAAACATTCAGAATAAATCCTGCACTCTTTATTCTAAAATTGAAGCGATAAATGAACACAAATGATAGCATAAATATTCATAATTTCATTGAAATTATCAAAGAACAACAAAAATTCCATAGCAAAACTAAAAATATCACTGAAATATAAAACTCTCGTCATATAACATAGTTAAACATAGGCTTAAAAAGTGAAGAATCAGATTCTAGTATTCTTCTTCAATAAGAACAATTAAAAATCGCAAGCATCTAACTCATCTTCGTATCTTATACCAAATCGATTGATCTTTAAGAAAACTATTTTTATAGGGTTTCACGCATATTAGAAGAGTTCGGTGTTACTTCAATTTATTTTTTGGTGGACTTTGAGGTATATTTTATAATTTAGTAGCAGTTATCAATATTGTTCTCAATTATATTTAATAAAAATTTCAGAAATACAATGACAATTTTTTTCATGTTTAAAACTTAAAAGAATCGGTATAATTTAAATACACTGGTATAACAGGTTTCCAAGTTCCTTTATCTAGGCCTTAGATGAAATTATACTTTATTCCATATTTAGAAAGCCCGAAATATGGAATCGATTGCTAAATGTTAATCGATTGCTCCTAATGTTAGCATGAATTAAGAAGTTTCCTAATTGATGCTAACATCCTTCCGAACCATAGATGAGAAATTGGCGAGTGTGTACCTGGTGCGGGAAAGGAGAAGGCAAATACATTGATAAATGATAATTGAGCACATTAAATCAATATAATCAATTTGGACTTGATTTAGGATAAATACCCGTTTGCCAAAGTTGAATTCTTGGGACACGACTTTTCGCCAAATATAATATTTACAATTTTTATAGCAATCCTAAATGCTGTCTATCATTATATCCAGTAGCCGTCGAAAATGCCGACTTTTTTAGCCAGTTTTTGAAAGGTTGGCATGATTTTCTCCTGCTTAACGAGGAACCAGATTATAATCTTAAATCCTACCCCAATGTGTAAACTTTCATAAAGTACATATATATAATTAATAAACTTATTTTATTATTAAATAAAAAAAATGCAACAGTTCGTGGTTCAAGTAGCAAAGGCCTTAATGGCTTGGCAATAATATGTCAGCCAAAGTTTGTGTGTTTAGCAATTTGTCGCCAAATGTAGCAATCGTAACAATTTTTATTACAAGCAAAAAAATTTTATTACTATTTCTTTTAATAATCCAAGATGGCAGGATTTCGAAGAGGATTTGGAACGATTTTGTCATGCTTTGCTTGATAATGAAAATTTTTTTAATTCTCTGAGTCTTTAAAACAGGTTTACTCACAGTAATTTACAAAATTAAAACTTACTGTTAAAAAATCATATATATTATTTTTCAGTAGCTTAGCATTGTTTGCGCCATTATCATTCTCCATCATTGTTTTCAGCATAATAAATTGCAATGTTTCAGTAAAATAGCAATCTTGTTTATTGATGTAAGCGTGTACAAGATTATTTTTGGCAACAATAATTTTATTTGTAGAAAAAGTAAAGTTTACAGTAAAAGCACTTTGGTACAGATAAAAACATTTTACTCAAAATTAAAAAGTTATTTATAGATATTTCTAACCTTATTTCTAAATTAACAACATATAAATGTATTGATTTCCTATGAAAAAAGATAATAAAAAGTACAACATTGTTCAAAGCCAAAAACAGTGTGACGTAAATATTTATATTATTGAACACAGTATAAAGTAAACATTTATACTGTGAGCAGTAAACGCTAAATAAAGTATCAAATGCCAAACGATGCAACTGCTTTCATTTTACTTTTATAGCAATGTATATGGTTACAGAAAAGTGAGTGCTCTCTTAGTTCCAAATCGCCTCATACATTATAAAGATAAAAGTTTTAAAAATATATATACATTCTATATGTTACTGAAAAGGAAGAAAAAAGTTCTTAAGCAAAAGGAACATGAAAATATAAATTTAATATATGTATATATATATAAATAGGAATCTAGCATTTTTGATAATTTATAAGATTACAAACTGTAAACTAGATATAAGGTAGAGAAATTGGATATATTCACTTTATTATTCAGCATTTGAACATTAATCGCATTTATACAAAATGTTTGTATTGCCCTGAAAAAAAATTAATTAGAGAAGTACTTCGTTGTCAAATTCAAAACTATCCTTATGTATGACAAAGCCTCAGAGCTTGTTTTCTTTGAATTATGGAGGGGGAGAGCCACTTTAATCATTTTTCTGTGATAAATGGAGTAGCAACTGAGAAACCCGGTAATCCCGGTATGTGTGTGGGGGGGGGGGGGGGAATAGACTTATCTTCCCTAAACCAAGTTAGGAGATGACACAAGCTTTGTAATTTCAGTAAATGAATTTTTGCAGTAAAACCCATATTTATGCTAAATTTTGATTTAAAATCCATCAAAAGATGAGTCATTTATTTGTATCTTCCCTAATGTAAGTGAACAAGAGTGTTCAAAAATACAACAATTAACATAAATGAAATTAGATGCATGGCTTTTACAGTAATATTGCAGATTCTGCACCAAATTTTCTATACTTGAATGGTATAAAAATACATATCCGAGCGTCTTCTCTATACTATACACATTTTTTTTATATTGCTATAAAATAAATAAGAACACTGAGGAGAAGACACACACTTTGCTATTCAGTCTAAAATGTTTTAAAACATGATTCATCAAGCCATTTGTTACAAGGTCTTCTCCAATTAAACTAACTCTAGGCTAGTCACATATTCAACAGTAAACAGTAGACATTGTTGAAATTTCAGGGCGTTGTCTTTCACACACACAGCCGGGTACCAAAAAAAATGTGTTATACTGTACATGAGAAGACGCTTGGCCTTCTAGTAAAATATATTAATCTTTCTGTCGATTCTTGCGGTCAATGACTTATGGGTGGGGACGTGTTAGGTGCTTCCATAGAATAAACTACTTATTGACTTTTGGTTTTCTTGTCACTAGCAATCACAGAATTGTAATTATAGAGGAAAGAGAATGATTCACTTTTTTAACAATTGTACGTTTGAGATAGAAATTCATACTCATTCAGAATATCCATAAGTCTGATATTTCATTCAAGACATTTGAGGTTAACTAAATATTTGATTTATATTGTAGAATAATACGTCGGAAAAGGTATAGTATTGAATACAAAGACGGTAACTCAACATATGCAGCAGTCGACGACCTAGTCAGATGTTTGAACGAATGAGGTACGCGTGTAAAAGTTACTGCTTATGGGTAATGTGGTAGTGTCAGTTATTTGACATAAACAGCAGTTGCCAGTCTCGGATTAGTAGAAATCTCGATCGTGATAGGAAAAAGAGAAAATTTTTTATCTGGAATACATAAGATCTTTTATATGCATTTTCAATATATATTTTATTTCAAGTGGGAAAAAAAAGTTTTACTATCAATGAATCATCGATTATTTTCAGTTACTCATCAGATCATGTCTTAAATTAGAAAATGGTAAAACAGCATTGCACAAATATATTAAAATAGGTTTTATCGCATTAATATGGAATAACTGCTGATTAATGGTACTACGTAGCTGCATCGCGTCTTCTGATGAAAGGTGTAACATCCATATTTCAAACTTTTCGTGGTGTTCAGTGTGGATTTGGTAACATTTTTTCCCCGTTTTTATGAATCTTTTTAACATCAAGAAATTGCCTTTGGCTACTTTCATCCACTGAAACAGAGACTATTTTTTCTTTGCAACATCTGATTAAACCCATTATATATTTAAAAAGATTCAAACAGATAAAACATAAAAAAATTCTAAAAATGAAATTAACATCGTCATTCACTACCAAATCGACTGAATAGACTTGGAGCTGTGGTAAAGCGGCAACAAAGCGATATACTATAGATGCCTTAGGAATTAGCAAATGCCTTAAAGAAAGAAAATAGAGTAGAGAGTTATGTCCTTTTTAATTCCTAGCTGTGGTGTCGGAGTTAATTAAACAATAGAAGAGTTAACATATTTATTTATCCTATTAAATAAAGAGGCATAATCTATAAATGCCGTGCCTATAGACTCTTAACAATGAAACAATAGGAGAGTTAATATATTTATTTATCATTTTAAAAACAAAAATGATAAGCTGTAAATGTCTGTGCCTATGAACTCTTAATTGAACCAATAAAAAAATAGGAGAATCAACGTATATATTTATCATATCAAAAAAGATTCATAATCTATAAATAGCTGTGCCTATGGACTCTTAACTGAATCAATAAACCATTTCCAAGACCGAAGGCACCATCTAAATTACAGAACCATATGGTTAGAAATTAAAATCAAAATTAGTGATGGAATGGTTAAAAAAATAACTTGTTCCTAGGACCATTTACACTTTTTAAACTAGCAATGATGGCTGGGGGGGGGGGGGTGAAATATTAAATAAGGCCCAGTGGCACTCGCTACTATCTCTACTGAATAGCTTGGAATGGTCACTAACATTTCAGTAAGGCACTTGGTTATATTTTCCGTTAACTTGTTACATTATGCATTCAGAAGCAAGCTTCATTTCAAAATTAGTCTTCCTATTGACATTAAAAGCTACTAATTACATTATAATATTTATATTTCTTACTTTATTGAGAACCGATGGCTGTTAAAACGGAATGTTTGATAATCAGTGAAATGTTATTCCCGACCTGATTAGACCTTGTAGTCGTCATGATAATAAAAAGAAAAGTCAGGGTAGAGTCCTAAAAGTAACTCCTAAGTCCCAATAATTATAGAAATCGTTTATTGATATTGCGACTTCCCATCCACATACTCGTTGCACCTTCCCGGGTATCGGAAAGCTTGATAACGAGTCTACCGATGTAACTTGAAGGATGAGGCAGATAGTTACCTTCAAGGGGCGCCATTTTCCATTGAGCTTAATTTAGCATAACAAAAATGCGTCTTCATAATTCCTTCAAAATAAATTTAAAATCCAGAAAATGTTTCATTTTACATACTACAGGTTCTACAATATGTAAATTTGAATATAAAATTCTAAATTAACTTCTCCTTTTGTTTCCGTATATAGCATTTTACCAAGTTATAAATATACCACCATCCAAGATCAAATATCTAAGTGCACTGATCAGTCTTTTGATTTTGTAAATTTGTATAAACTCAGTTAATCAATGTTTATAAGCTTACTCCCTGCTCACTCAGATCACCAACCTCCAAGAATCATGTTGAGATTCTTTTGGCATCACTACATAATTTTCGTTCGCTCTGTTCGTTGCTATATAGTTATTCCCTTTCTATTGGTATTAAAATTATAAGCAGATTCATTATTAAAAGTAAATTATTTCAATTGTATGAACTTCTAATATCAATTTTTCATCAGATTGTAAAAACTAAAACATCAATTACTAAAATTAAAATTTTCTGGTAACAGAGAGAGATATATATAAATGATATAAAAACAAAAATATATTGTTCTAAATGCCTAAAAATCAAATTTTTTCATTAATTTTTAATTAATTTTCATTAATTAATTTTTCATCATTTTTTTTCAATCATTTATGACTTCTTGGTGCACATAACTGACTGTTTCTCTACCGGCGCAACAACAAACATTGCGTTAAAAGATTTAATTATTTATGCTTCCGCGAAAGCAAAAGCTAAATCATATTTATATTCCCTTATATTTTTGTGATAGTTATTTTATTCGAATGAATCACTAGATTCTTCAATAGATTTTCCAAAACAATTTTTTACCATGGAAACAGTTAGTATATATTCCACAAGAATGTACATTTTCCTCCAAAAGCACGCCAGCCATAAACACTGATTCTTTTCACAGTCTTACAACTATGTTCCCATAATTCAAAAATTTTGCTCTGTACAAACACAGAAACTTTTTACACCTTTGTTTCATTCGTTCGGGCTCTATCTTCTTATGAATGATTCTTCAACACATTTATTTTTCTTGATATCCCATTTTATATTATTTTATTAACAATCGAAACTACTTGACTTGAACTCGTTTTTTCATACTATATAAAGCCAAAAAAATAACGCTGTCTCATATTTTCAGCCTAAGTAAGCATGTAAACAATGCGAACGTCCAAGGCATAAGACATAAGTTAAAAAAATTATTACTGTAATTAAAATTAAAGAATAATCTGCTTAATTAAATTCGAGATTGTAATATTGCTTCATAACAGCAATTGAAAAGCAGTCTAATTGTTTATTACATAAATAATTTACAATATCCATAAAGGTTTCGTAACTCATACCAATTAATATAAAATGAATTAATCAATATCAATTAATATAAAGGAAAGTCTTGACAAATATAAAAACATTCCATGATGTAAGGGTGGTTGTAATTCGTTTCACTTTGAAATGGTCATAAAACGAAAACTATTGGACCAAATGTTATCAAACTTGGTAATAATTTAAAGGAGGTCATGGGAATTTCCAAAAAAGTTCAAAAACTCACCACCAGGGCTAAAATGGCCTTGTATTAATATTTTTAAGCAATATAATACATGAAGACACCTGTTTAAAATGTATTTAATCGCTTCTGAAGCGTGTTACAAAGCATGTTCAATGTGTGTTATCTCAAAAGCACTGTTTCTGGTGATAATCTAAACAATTTTTACGAAACTGAAAGATGCGATGCACCGACATGCACGTAACATTTCTCCTGATATGCTAAGAGCTACTGTTAAGAATGCAGTAATGCGATTGAACTTGCTTTTAGAAAATAGTGGACGTCACATTGAATATGCTTTCTAACATATATCAGAAACGATTAAACACATTTTAAACCGATGTCTTCATGTCCTATTTTGCTTAACAATATTGCAGAAATTAACAATATACAGCGCCATTTCTACCCTGGTATTGAGCTTTTGAACTTTTTTTGGCGAAAGAGAAATTCCCATTCTCTTTTTTAAATTGTTACCAAGTTTGATAACATTTGGTCCAGTAGCTTTTCTTTTATGACCATTTCACTTGAATTATAACCATCATGTATATTGAATAAAACAATATTTTTTTACATTTATAGTTTTTTAATAAATTGTTTCAGTGGCCAGTTAACTTATTATGCTCGTTTGGTAATGCATTACCATTTTAATTTATCAAACATTAATTGTATACTCAGGGGGTTTTTTGACGTCTTGATTTAATTGAATTTTAAATTGTTGACTGAATCTGGAATGACTGCTGACATTTCGATAGCAATGCTTTACATTAAGCATACATAGCTTAATCTAAAATAAATATAGAGCAATGTTAAACATGCTATATATATTTATATGATAATATTTATAAATTGTTGTGCTATCTGTAAATTGTATCATGCTTAGTACATAATGAAACAAATTGTTCAAAATGATTTACAGAGCATATTTTCGATCTAAAGCAGACAAATTTGGCATGTAGTTACATCTTGGATAGTGGACTGTGTTCTATTTGAATATCTTAAATTGGTAATTATGGCTTGAGTCTGAAGACCTATTGATATATATAACTGCACAAGTTATTTTATGATCAATTAGTATGTCAGCACAATTACGTACAACTCAAGATTTAACAAGTATAATAAAAATTAAAAACTAAATTAACTACACAGATTGAATACTGAGTCCTGATAAATCATCAATTAGCTGCAGTTGATACAATATTCTTTAATTGCGCATGTACAATGTGCGCGGGGCAGGAACAAAACACAAGATATTCTTTAAGAAAGTATTTTTCAAAATTCTGTTTGATTTTTAATTTAAAATTAATTTTAATTTTAATGTATTTCCTAAGTAGCTTCGAAGTATATTTTTGTGGAAAACCTTATTAAAAGTTATAATACAAGTTCTCAGTTACATTAACTTTACATATGCCCAATTTTTTAAAAATTTTAATAAATTTTTGATGTGTCTAGATCTAATTTTAGATTTTTTTTTATATTGTTATGCAATATCGTTTCAAATGATATTCTAAAATATCTTTTTTTTTTGTAATTAACATATCTCCTGCATTTATTACAGTACCTTTCTTATCAGATTTCAAGTTTTATTTTTATGTATGATATAAGCAGAATTTTTATCGAATGAAATGATCAACATATATTTATAAGTGGAATTTTTATCAAATTAAATGATCAACATATATTTATGACAATAACACACGCTATTGATCTGAACGATTAAGCACTTCAGCAGTTAAATTTAGTAATAAACAAAGCTTCTTATCAGTCGAATCAAAGTTTTTGGCCGTACATTTTGAAAGATATGTTAAATCTTTCGTGAATTTGCGATTCATTGAATTAACCAATCCAGATCTTAGATATTTACAGTTGGTTCAAAAACATTCTTATTGCTCAAAGTTTCTTGGATTCCAAAGTATTTAAATCCTATCGTGAAACAACGAAACATCTGTCGTAACAAAAGCATTTCCGCCATTAGGAAATACGTACATTTTTCCCATTCCGTGGCCTTGGTCGTTCATCACTGAACAATTAAAATGGTAAAAAAAAATTCTGAGCGAGCTTGGAAAAGTTACCCAACAAATATCCCTTCACTGAATCGCTATTTCTTTTCATTTTCCTAAGAAGGTTGGCTGCTTGACAATACAAGTGAAGCGTTAAAAAGCAAGTGTTGCCAAGTAATTGGAAAGAGGACAAACGGATTTGTAAAAAGTGCCAACTTCGTGTACCATAGAAAGATCTTCTTGAGGAACTAATCCACCAATAAGCCGTTTCGTCGCCAAATCTTGCACAAGAAACACACAAAACAATTGTTTGTTGGCATTTATCCGCGCAACACTGAAGGGAAGATAACATCGATTGGAAGGATTAGATTACATGCACCATTAGCAGTGCAGTAATTTTTTTTAATGTTGCCTCTAATTAAACAAATAATGCAACAACAATAAGTCTAAGCAAAGTTATGCTAAATCTGATAAGAATAGTTGAACTACCGATGAACTATTAATCGATCAATCTATTGTTAAAAATTAATACGTTGAAAATTTGACAAAAAATTACAGATTCTGGAAAAGCCAATGACCTGAAGGAAAAAAATCAGAGTTTCCTATGAAGCTTTCGTAATTATTTTTTTCTATTAGTCTATATGAATTTTAGAGGAAAATTCAGTATTAATTTTCCAAATTTTCAATCTAAATAAATCTGAAATGTATTCGAAAGGAAGTACATAAAATTGTATCAAAAAAAAAAGAAAAAACCTCAAAAATGAATTATTAAATTCACAATAAAATAAAAAATTTCACTCATTCTCGCATGAACAGACAGACAGAATGACTATCTTTTTAAAGGATTTCTTCGAGATTTCTCAAAGGGCTACAGTTTTGATCGCAAATGAAATTTCATTTATCGTATTAGTTTTATTGAATAATCAATTTCACGAAAAACAGACATAGTTCTAAAATCCTTTTAATGGACTAGGGGAAAATCTTAAACAAGAAGATTTATCAAAATTCTGAAACAGAATTCATTGATATCAAAATCTTAATAATGATATTTTTATTGCAATATTTTTGAAATTTCTTATATTAGATAATTAAATGAAAATAATAAAAAATGAGCTTAACGATGTAATTTTTAGAATAAAATTTTCTTTAAAAACTCTATTACATCAATAAAAAGTTTCCCTCTTGTTCATTTCTTTTTCATAAAAATAACTAAGTTATATATCAACTGCAAAATATTCCAACTTGTTTTTGCTTCAGAATTATTATTTCATATTTTCGAAATATATTTCAAACATTTCTAGAGTTAAGTATGCGAAGAATGTACATTTTATTAATATTTACAAATTTATATATGTTATATTTATATATGTTTATATATTTATTATACAAATTTCAAAATTTAAGTTGAAGTTGTCATTTATATATCTAAAATTATTGAAAAGGAGACTTACTTATTCGACTACTATTAAGAATGTTACCTGAAATTTTTACCAACAACTTTACTAAGGCAATAGCAAAAGATAATATTGAAAATTAAAATAATAATCTATATATTATATATTAACTTTTATTTGGTAACACATTTTGTTATACAAGGTAATACATTTATTTTTCAAAATATGCATGTTATTTCGTTGAATTATGTCCTATTATATTTCTAATATTTTTGACTATTATAGCTTAAATAATATAAAAAAAATAAAATATTATAATTTGATGTTTTTATTCGCTTACATGGAGGGAAAATTCTTTGATAAAGAAATAACAAATATGCTCTATTTTATTGAGCAAAGATAAAGCATTTAACTAGCTTATTAAATCCATTCATATTTCACAAGCAAAATTACTTAGCCATTAATTGCGCTTAATTACTGAGTAATTACAGTTATAAAAAAATCAAACATGGATGCACTAAACTCCACTAATTATCTTGTGAATTATTGAACTCATTATAGAAACTCCTAAGATTTTCTGATTTTTTTCTATCCGTATCATTAATTAAATAAGTAGCCTATAGCTACTATTTAAGCAAAATTTGCAAATCGTCATTTAATGAATTATCTTCGATTAGAAGAATTAGAAGAATTATCTTCAATTGAATCCATAGTATTCAATTTATTTCTTACTAGCCGCTTTGGCGACCAGCCGGTTCGCCAGTATTACCGCTCGCTACAATTTTCAATTAAATAGTTTAAGTAACTGGTCTCTTAATAGATTCTCAAACAAAACATTTTTAATCTTCAAATTTTGATAGTCATACCAAACTTATACTGTTGTTTAGATCGTTTCGTTCAATTTACTATATATATTTTGCTAATTTGTTATCATTTCCGGTAAAACTTCAACTTTAATTTAAAGTGGAAATGATGAAATTGCAATTAATATAAAGATATTTTTTAATAAAACCAAGCGTTTTATTTTATTTATCATCTTTATTGTTATTTATTAATTATTATTATTATTGAATATGTGTATTGCAAACAGAATCGCTCGGTATTTAAGTCTTATGTGAACTACAAAATATTTTTCATAATTTATGTAATATCTCAAAGAATAATTCAACAAAAATTTATCAGATTCAGCATAAAATTCAATTTTTAATTTTGCTTTCAAAAGGATTGAAATGAATTCAATAATAATATTTTGTTCCGGCCTATAAATATATTCCAAAAATTATGAAGTCTAAATTTAATGCAGTAAGGTATCATATTCTGAGAAATATTCTGGACACACCAAATTTTAATTAAATGGATGAATGTTTCTATTTTCCACGATCAACTAAGACTTATTTATGAAGTTTTGAATGTTAAAAATTTAGAAAAACTGAACATTTTTATAATCTTAGGCCAATTAATCTTGAGAAACCTACGCGCTGATTGGCGTATTTTCTTTGAAAAGATCGATGGAAAATCTAAAATTATCCTTTTTTTTATTGAAGAGTGATATTCAAATTTTCATAAATAAGTCAGTTTAAGTGATTGATTTAGTTCATTGGAAATTAACTCTTTTTATTTAAAATATTAGTGTTTCAAGAACATTTTGTTAATCGTGATTTCCACAGCAGAAGCTTTATGTAAAATCAAAAATTCGTTATTTATTAGAGCATTTATTCAATCAAGTTATATAAAATATGATCCTTTTCCATTTAGACCATTTTAGCAGATCTGTGTCTTACTAAAGGT
This sequence comes from Argiope aurantia, assembly GCA_026543865.1. Classification (NCBI taxonomy): domain Eukaryota; kingdom Metazoa; phylum Arthropoda; class Arachnida; order Araneae; family Araneidae; genus Argiope; species Argiope aurantia. Next base: position 221,687 of record JAPMOR010069956.1, on the reverse strand, counting down.
TTACAAATTAGCTGTGTAGCCCTGATTTGAATGGATATCCTGTCTATTTTAAACAAAACTTGCCTTAAAATAAAACTGATTTATTGGATTAATAATATAGAGAGTGTAAAAGATCATAAAATAATTTTTCTTGAATTTATTTTTTATAAAAAATAATATTTCATGTTTGTTTCTTTCCTACAAACACGTGCCGAAAATTATATTTTTGCAAATTTCATTTCCAAAGAGATTTAATTTATTTTAAATTGGAGTTTTAATCAATGTGATGGCAACGCTTTGAAAAAAGCAAATTTTTTCCCATAAATGCTAATCGTGCTCTTACAGCTTAAATTTTATTTTTATTTTGTACGAAAAAAATTGTTGAAAAATATAGTTACAATATTTATTTAAAAATTTATTAAAAATAGAAATTTAATTTTAAGGTTAAAACATTGGTATTGTTTAAAAGATAAAGTTTTGATCTTTAACTTCATGTAGAAATCTTTTTTGTGCAGTAATATTTTCGGAAGTTATAGCAGAAACACGCCAAAATTTCGCTTAATTTTTAAATAAATAAAATTCTCATTAAAAATTCGAAAAAATAACCCCAGGTGCACATTCCCGGCCTCCAAGGTATACACGTGCCAAATTTGGTAGCTGTAGGTTGAATGGTCTGGCCTGTACAGCGCCAACACACACACACACACATTGAATTTTATTATAAGTATAGATATAGATATAGATGAACAATTATACATTCAATTTATTTCTTATTCTTTATTTATTATTTGATTATTACTAAAAAGACCAATCCTTTTTTATAGCTTTATCATTTGTGTGTTGTAAATGTTTGTGCTTTGATAGTTTTAAATTCATTGCCTATTGTTTTTAAAAATAAAATTTTTCTATATGAATAAAAAACCTTACATTTCATGATTTTTTTTAATATTTAGATAATTTAATTCTGAAAATAGTTCAGAATCTATGCAGAAATATTTATTCTATTTTCATAAAAACCCCATGATAATTATAAATATTTCTAGCATCATAACTATTAATAACTGTCGTATTGTAACTATTAATTGAAATATTTTTACTTTTTAAAATAAAAAGTTAAAATATTTCATGATATTTTAAAGTAAAAATCATCAATATCGTAAATGATGTTATATAATAAAAGACTCATTGTGATTTATTTAAAAAAAATCATTTTTATTCAATTGCAACTCATTTTGATTATTTCTCAGAGAGACTGATTTTGACAATTTATTGAGACTCATTTTCATTATTTATCAAAAAGACCCAGTTTTGGCTATTTATTAATACTTAATACTTAACCTTTAATACTTAATATTTATACCATTTTTATTGTTTGTTAAATAAATAATTTCTATACTTAAAAAAATGATTTAGAATTTATGTTTTAGGAAATTCTAAAAGTTGTGCAACAGTCTTTTCTAATATATAGTCAAAAATTGTTTTGAAGTTAAAATAAAATATTTATAAATCGAAATTTTAATAAAAAAGATATTTCTTAGCAACTTAATATGTTTAAACATATTAAATACTTATACTAAAATTTAGAGGATACCTATAAAAAATGATAATATCCATCTATCTTTCCATATGCTTCATTATCCGCGGGATATAACTTCTGGTGCTGAACACTGCTTCTTTAAAAAAATACTTGGATCGAAATACACAAACACATTGTAAATATGCATATAATTTTTCAAAGCTTCATATGCATTTCAAAAAAGTAAAATTTAAATTTAGTAATTGATAGAAATAACCTCAAAAAATTACCTACAAAAATAATCATTCAGTTCCATTAAAATTACCTACAAAAAACATCTTTTATTTCGATGAAATTAAAATATATGAATGGAGATGCACTTAGTATTAAAATTCATCACATTAAATAAGCTTTGTTTTTTAATTAAAAGAATTACTAGTTTTGATAAACAATTTAAAATAGACTCATAAACTGAAGCCCCAATTTGCTTTTGTTTTTAGAACATAAATGCATGATTCTTTTTGTTTTGTGAAAGAAAATATCATTATATTAAAACAACAGGTATATATAACACAGGTATAATAAATCTTATATATATATATATATATATATATATATATATACAGGTTACAATAAATCTTATAAATTAAGGTATATCCCAAAATCAAAGCTAGCAAGCTAACAGAACAAATAAAACTCAACCTTTAAGGTTAGAAAGAAACTGAAAAAAGAGGAAAGCAACATTCCATTCTCTCAAATTCGAATGTGGTAATTGCTTGCTTGAGGCAAGTGATTGGCTATTCAGTGTAGATCACTTAGCAAAATAAAAGTAAATATTGCTTCATTTGCTTTCAATTCACGTTCGGTTAAAATTACTCAAATCATATGCAAATATACTCTTATATAAGAAATGACAAAGGATATGCACAGATTAAATACAAAAGAAACTTTTTTATATTTATTTCCACATACATTCAGTGAAATCTATGAATAAAATAATTGAAATAAAATAAAAATCTCCTTGAAATGGTTTCAGAAATTTTTCTTAGCTCAAATTTAAAATGCAAGACCTTATATTTTCCAGTCCATATTTCATTTAACATTTGAATATGTAAATCTATTTATTTAATTTACGTAAAAAAATATTAAGTATAATTCATATCTGTTACATACAGGATGATCAGTAAAGTCCTTTTAAGTCCTTTAAATTCAAAAGAGCGTCTCGTATAGACAGGGAAGTAACATGTATCTATAATAAAGTGACTATGTCAAATTTATTGAGACAAAATAAAGGAGATAGACCAAAATCCCAGTTAGAAACATGTTGCCATACAATAATGAAAACACATGAAAGCCTTTCATGGTGTCATCTGTAAAATTCGCAGAGGTATTTTTGATGAAAATTATGAACTTTCCATTACTTGAAAAAGAGTTCGTCTGAAATTGAAAAAAAAATATATCCAAAGATTTCCGAGCACAATTGTGTTTTCAGATTTATATATATTTTTTATAGTTTCATTTCTTCTTTGCTTAAAATTTGCTTCGTTGTTGCTTAACTCGGAAAAATTGTATGATAATACAGGAGAATGCATTTTTCAGTTTTAGATTAAACTTTTTTCCAAGTCACGAAAAGTTCAGAATTTTAACTGTAAATATTTCCGTCAATTTTCCAGATGACTTTCTGAAACTTTTTTCTAGGTTTTTATAATGATATAGCATATATTATTCCAATTGGACTTTTTGGCCGATCTCCTTTATTTGTTGAGTTATTTTTTTATAATTTCCTTTTATTGCTTCTAGAAGCACTATAGCCCGTTTCAATAAATTCATTGTTGATGCTAGCTTTGTCTATAAGTTCTCTAACCAGATTCTGTACAGCAATTTTTACTTTATCCATGATGATCTCTTGTCCAGATTTTGAAAGCTTTCAAAAATACGCTTCACTTTTTTACAATTTGCGATCATGAATGAAATGTAATACCACCTCTTCCTCTATCGCTTCGTTTCAAACGCCTGTTAATTCTTAATATCATTTTCACTTGAGAACTGACAGGTTTTCCTCAAACTTTAATGCAATATCATTATTTAAGTTTCGTAAGAATTCTTATTTTTTTAAAAAATTAGAAGTCTTAGGGAACTATTTACACTACAAATTATCAGCTGTTCCAGGACGATATGCAACCGCCATAACCATGAAAAAAATTCAATACATTTGCATTATAAATTACCTTACCACATGCACTAAATTATAGTACATGCTCATTTGCTTATCATCATTTGTTTACTCACAAAAAAAATTATTATTGGGCACGTTTTGAACATACCTCATGTATTTAAATATTTTAACTTTTATTTTAATTCAAGTACTAAACAAGCATTTTATTTTGAAGTAAAATATGTGAACTACATCAGGAGTGTATAAAATTTCTATCCATTGATACCTTTATATTACTGCAGGTGTTTTATAGCCAGAAAAAAAAGAGATGTCAACAGCGTTAATAATATATAGGGTTAGAAAATCCAATAAAGCTTTCAAATATTCAACGTTTCTCATCTCTCCTACACTTCTTAAAAAAATCCTCGTTTTCTTTCTCTCTTTTTTTTTAATGGTTAAAAAAAGAAATTATTTAATATGAATTTTTAAAATTTAATACTCTGAAAAATTAAAAATATAAAATAGTGAATCCTTCTAAAAATTATACTTGTCTTTTACTCTTTTAAAGGTCAACGTAAGCTTTTGAATTTAATATTCTACAAAACAAAATATATAAAATAGCAAAGATAGAAAAATAGAATAATTTTCTTAAAAAAATAACTTTTTATTATACTACTTTAAAAATTAAATAAAAAAGCGTAAAATAATTTCCTACAGATTTTTATTCCTATACCTATATATTTAAAATTCACAAGCATAAATTTTCAGGAGAAATCTATATGTCGCTAGGAATCTATATAGAGTTATAAATTTACATGAAACTAATTGAAATAATTTTATGCTTCTAAATCCGTTTTATAAGCATGATATATTAAAATTTGTTTATTTAATTAATTATTTTCGATTGTATGTGTGTTTTAAATTTTTTAATCAATTTTAAATTGACTACCCTCTGAACCGTACTCATTGATAAAATTTGAAGCGAACAAACAAAAAAAACCGAGTTAATAATGTAACCATGCAGTTTTATGCAAAGTTGAAAGCTTCAAATCTCTAGCTAATCGGAAAGTTAGTTTAAAATTGATTGCAAAATTTGTACCGAACAGAAAAACAAATAAAAAAAGAAGCAGATTTATAATAATGTATTAAAAAAGGTGTAAAGGAGCAATACATTTACAATGAGACAATTTTTATGATATTTTAATTTTTCTTTATCTTAAATTTTAAACAAAAATACGTTTTAATGTAAACTGAATATGCTATATCAGAAAAATCTTATTTACCATTTTATGACTTTCTGTTACTTATAAAAATGGGATATTGGCAGAAGAAACATTATATAGAATAGTTTCTTATGTTTACACGCTTTGCAATTTGTAGCCATAAAACAGTTACGAAGAAGCGCTGTAAGCCCTTGGTAAATGACCTCTATTAATGTAAAAGAGAAATTTCACATCCTGTTTTATACAATAAAACCAAATATTCTGAAATAAATTAATTATTATCTTTCTTATTACGTATTATAATGCGACTAATTTTAGATTCAAACATTAAATTATGCAGCGCGATATCTCGTGTTACCTTGATAAACCAACGCGTGGATAACAGGAAACGTTCCTGACAAGATATTTTCAACAGCGCGATTGAATGATCTTGATGTATTATTAGCATTTCTATTCCGCATATTGTAGGTTGGACTGGTCATCTAGTTGCATTTTAGAAAAACGTTTTGAACTTGTTTCGGAATGCGTCCTTTGGCAGTTGGCTATTTTTAGTATCAATTATCCTTGAAGTCTGTTTATAGGATTTTTTTTGTAATTATAATTCATCAAATTTAGTTGTGTTTATGAATTGCTTCCTTAATGAATATATGTGATTAAAATTTTCAATGTATCGATTGATGTAATGACCAAAGTAAAATGTAATGTTATTTCTCTGATAATATCTGAATTAACGTTTAAATTTATCTTCAACGGTAAAATATTGAATGAAATTTAAATATTAATGAATCGTTTTTTTAGAATTCAACTTCAAAATTTCTTTATTTTGTTTCTATGTCTGTGTATGACCTGGTACACGTGTTTCAATGTGCAATTCATAAAAAATTCAAAATTTATTTTTTGATTGAATTTTAGTTTTATGGATGATAGATAATTGCCTATTCCACAATATCTAGTTATGCTTGTTAACATTTATGCATAAATAACAGGATTTGATTAACGGAATGCTGTAGTACGAAATTAATCCCAGAATTTCCAGATCAAAGTTCGGTATGCTTAATGAAGAAAGGAATTCTAAAATAGATTTCACACTTGCACGGAACGAAAGATTTTCAGTATCCTGCCATTTATATAGAAACAATATTGCCACAAAATATCAAATGATTTAATGTTAAATTTATGTAAATGAAAGGACTTTAAAGTTGTTCTTAATGTAATTATAGTACTTTGTTGGAAAAAAATATCTATAAAAATTGGAAGGATGTTAGTGAAAAGGGAAGTTGTCTTTTTATAAACATGAAACATTCCGAAAGAAGGGGAAATAAGAAGATATATATATAACACAATGTTAAGTCATCCCACAATTCTTTAAATCCGCTAACAAATCACTGAATCAAATTCAATTAATATTTCTTCTCATTTCTGGATCATAAGATTGTCTAATTTAGATATTTTTAAATAAAATCCCTAAAATATTTTTCTGTCTTAAATTTTCAGAATTCTAGCAGCTTTACTATGAATTAAAATATTTCACACTATATATCTATCTCTTCATAAATTTTATATAGGCCAATAGTTCTCTAACTGAATGTCAGGTCCCTTCAAAAGGATGTAAATTTTTAGAAAACTGAAGAGGGTATCTAATCAAAAGAAAAATCATTGAATTAAAGAATGCAAGATACATTTTGTCGGTACAAAAAAAATGGCGACTTGAAAAAATATTTCCATACATAGCAATATATTTTTTTCTTTATTTGTACAAATTTAACCCCTTATTTCTAATCGTGTTTTTTTGAGCATTTGATTGTGTTAAAGTTAATGGATTTCAAGCTAACATATTTCAAAACATGTATCAAATTGTTTTTGTTGGCATATGCCATTGTATTCTTCCTTATATATAGAGGATGGTCAAGAAATAACAGGAAGTATTCAGAGCCCTGCTGCGTGTTATGTATTGGACGAAATATAAGAAAATTTGGCCACCATACACATTAATGTATGCGGTTTCGATTTATCAATAAAAAAATTAGTAC
>JAPMOR010069956.1:182832-209784 GCA_026543865.1 Argiope aurantia | reverse complement strand
TTCAGAAGTTCGTTATGTTTTCTTGCTGTTTTATGTCTTTCTGAAGTTTATGTTTTCTTGCCAGCAAGAATCTGCAAAAAAGGAATTTTCTTTGTAAAAGAAGTGATGATTTAGTTATGAAGAATGATAATGAAAAGAAAAATTGATCAAAAGATATTAATATGAATAAAAAATTCCAATACAAAAACCCGACTCAGTTTTTTATAAAGTATAAAAAAAATTGCTACGTTCTTAATAAGAAAATAGAAAAAAAATTCTGTATTTTTTTGTGTGTAGTTTGGAAATAATTATGACTCGTTTTATAGAAACCCTTTTTTTAGTAAATCTTATGTTACTCTGAAAATAAAATGAATATTAAGCAAAATAGAATTACGAAAGTTCGAGAAATGCTTTCTATTGGCAAATTACTTATTAAAACATTGCTTTTACGTTGCTTCAACTTTAATTTTATGAAAAATAATTGTTAATATATGAAAAATAATTATTTCATTCAATTCATTATTTAAATTTCTTGATCGGTTCATTAGTCTGATTAATGTTAATATGATTAATAACTAAATTATTTTTTATCAAAAAATGTTATCCTCGCCACTTTTTTTTGAGCTGTTGCCTCTTTTCCAAATAGCAAAATTTCAATGAGATTTTAAAATTTCAAAATTCTACCGGCTTTTTTCCCAGTCAGATGAAAATACGCAACTTCAAAATCCATTATGATAAATGGAAGGACATTTAGTTTAACATTAATACATTATACAAAATCTTCATTATAAAATACTTTAAATCATTTTTTATTATGAATTTCATTATTCGCCAAATTTGAAGATTTCTATCAAGTTTTGAACGAAATCTGTTCAAAGAAAATCTGTTGGCTGTTCGAAGACAGAAGACAGGATAACTGCAAACAACAAAAAGCTAGATAAGTAAAATTTGATACAGATAATATGATTAAATACAGATTTATCAAATAAAGTGTAGATCCATAAAAAACTTCAATGGAAAGCATCAAGTAATATAGCATGAATATAAATAAGTGAAATACACAATGAATTGGATAAAAAAATTCAGTACAGAAATTTAGAATCTAAAGTTTAGATCTTGTTAAATTTGGAATCAAATCTGGTAAAAGGTTTACCGACTTTCAGTTTATACTTTCTCATATCTGTATTATCTCTTTGAAAATAACTCAAAAAAGTTTTAACTTTCATTAAATAAAACTTCGTATGTGATCGTTTTTTTAAAATTATAGTCATTTATCAAATTTTGATTTCAGTCGAGCAAATATGATAACATACTTATCTAATTTTCTTCATTATACTACAAAGTTTAAAACACCAATGGGCTGGAGGCTGAAAATAACATTCTGAGCATTTGTAGGTTCCTTAGTTTTCCTAAGGTTCACAAATCATAGAGGATGAGGAATAACACTTCTATTAAAGAATTAGTTAAAAAAAAAGAAAAAGAAAAAAAGAAAGAAAGAACAGGAAAGTCCTCTAATGGTGGTTATTCACATTTAATATTTTTGCTCTTAGTTAACACTAAATTTATAACAAAGTAATAATAATTGGAAATATTTTCTTATAAAAAGCAGTTAATTGATGGCTTTAAATATTCATTAAGATAATCTTATTTTCACTTTGCATTCATATATCATTAATCAACCTCAAGCTATTTCTTATTAATTAGGAAATTCGTTACCAAATATGAAGAATTTTTTTGTAGGACGATTCTGCGATTCCCTAAGGGAAACTTCTGCAGGAAAGTGAAATCTACTTAATTGTCGAAGCGAAACTAATCATAATAATTTCTGAATCCGAAAATAATAGAATATTAATGTCATTGCAAAGAAAGTTGATAATGTCGGTTCAAATAAACAACGGAGCAACAAGTAACAAATAATTAATCATGTTACGACATGAACAGTTTGCTATATTTAGTTCTTCACACTTCAATGGAATAAAAAAAAGCAAAAGAAAATGAGAAATGCATTTAATATTTTTTTATAAATATAGATTTTTTTGTATTTCTGCATTTTTTAAAGATATTTCATTTTGCGCATTTGAAATTTCAGCATCGGTGAACAGAAATTTCAAATGTACAAAGCATTTCAATGTACAAAGCAATGTACAAATTGGGAAATTTCAGCGTTTTCATATTTCAAAATAGGCAATTTCTTATCCTTCATGAAATGTTTTATTAACTTTTTATCTTTTTATTTTGTACTAATAATAAAAGAAAGAACGCGTGTGTGTGTGTGCGTGTGTGTGTGTGTGTGCTTGCGTGCATGTGCGTGTTTTTCCACTCTACAGACCAGTCCATTAGATCTACAACTTCAGAATTCGGCAACAATTCATTTTGTAAATGCGTACATGTCAGAAGATTTTTTTTTATTTTAATCAATCAAAAATTAGAGTTGCGAATTATGTGTTTAGATCGCAATAACTTGCAAAAATATGATTTCTATGTCATTTTAAAATGCAAGAAATTTTCTTTTGGGAAATATTAATTTAATTTATGTTTAATTTTATCCAATTTTAAAGGAAATTTAAATATTTACATAATTTTCAACAATACTTTTCATTGATAAATGAAATTCAAATCGCTTTCCTTGTGTGATTAAATGTTTGATCGTGTGATTTTCTTCCATTATTAAAATCCAAGGAAGAAAGATTCTTTTTATTGTTTGTTCAGTTTACATCAGAAATAACAAACATAAGTTACAATATATCATGATGCAAGCTATACCCTGATCTAGGCAGAGGCCATGCGGGAAATTTGATGGGGCGGCCGAAGAGCAACTCCACCTAGCACGAAGGAACAAACAACAATTGATGACATAGGACATTTGTAAACAACAAAGAACCATTTACAGAAAACGCATATTGGTACAGAAAAAAAAATAGAATAAAAATATTACATTTTATATTACAAATTAAATTTTGACACATTAAAAATGCATAAAATACATTAAATATATGTTAACCTTTTACATTAGGAGAGAACTAAAGACAACAGCTTTGACAAAATGTCCCTAATAGAAGTTTTAATGCCTGGAATTTTTATGAGTTCTTCGATGTCAAGAGGCATCCAATTTCTTGGCCATTTAAACGCTCTGGTTTCTCTTCAATATCGTGCTAATCTTTCGCCTGTTACAATATACCATGAAAAACAATTTATAATTAAATATTATATCATATGGACAATTGCACTTTTAATGGGACTTTGTGAGAATTGAATCCATCACAAAGATTCATTTATACAATAAAAAGAAGAACTGGTTTAAGGCTAATATTATAAGTACTATATTAATGTCTATCATGATTTGATACTTAAAAATAATTTCTTAAGTGAATCCTGAAATTGCATATAAGATTCATTTGAAATTAAATGTAACAAATATTCCCGGAGAGTCATACGGTCAGTAAACGCGACTAGACCAACATACGAGCTATCTATTGCAGGATGACCTTTAATAATTCATTAAATGATTATTATAAATTGAATGATGATGATTGATAATGATTAATTTAAATGATTTCTTTAAATCATTATGTGATTTATAGCAATCATTAAAATTAGAATTTTTATATATAGCCACAATTTCATGCTATTCATTCATATATGTTTTTCTATCTAAAATTTCAATCTATAAATACGGCTGCCCAATAATTTTAAACCAATAATCTTGGCACCAAAATTTAGATCTGTACGAAACATAAACCAGTAGTTTTGTCTAGAAAATTTTAGATCTATACAAAATTTCGGCTACAACTGGCTCACAAGGAGAGTCCAAAATCCATATCCTATTTTCGTTACTATACTACGAAACAAAACACAGAATATACCACATTTATGTATATGTATTAGAAAGTAGAGAGAATAACACCCTCGTTGTTAGTTATGTAATTATATTATTTCAGCGTGCTAAATTCCTATCTAAGTAGGACATAATACTTTCACCTAATATCTCAACCAACCGATATATTTATCTACTTGTATTTAATCCACTTGTTCATTTTTTGCAGTTTTGTGGGGATAGTTTCAGAAAATCAAAATGAGTTATAAAATCGGTTTCTTAGATTCTTGACTTTTCACTTTCTTTACCATGAGCGCTAGAGACTGTCGGTAACCTTCAAAATTACCAGCCATCACTTATTTCCACCGACAGACAGCCTTCACTACAGTACAGCCTATCACGCATGGATGGTCTTACATCGATTTAATTGTTACATAAGCACCATCGCTTTCAAATCCCTAATGTTCTCATTAACGTCCTATTAGCAAATTCAATAGCGTCGATGTGACAAACTGCTCGTTAGAGATAAAAGCTTGTGACAGTCATTCCCTAACACCATTATCATGTTTTGTCTTTTTTTTTCATACTGTCACTTCCATAGAACACCGTTATAAATTATTGACACCAAGCTCAGTTTCAAACAATGCGTGGTCAGAATACAATAACGAGTGGTAAAAGCGCAAGAAAAAGACCAATCTTAATTCCACCAACAACTGTTCTTGAGGTTAACTCCATCGTACAGCTGTTGGGGCGTGTCGAATAGCTCGGCGTTTACCACCGGATCCTATCTAGGCCAAGTGCACTTTACTGTGGTCGGTTTCACGTTTTTCCTCTTCTTTTTATTTTCTTAATACCTTTTATTTACATCTTTGTTTTGATTGCTGCAGTGAAATAGGAGCTTCGGTATTGAAGGTTAAACATCGGCGTGGTGTTTGCTTTTTGCCGCTTTTTGTCTGTTTTTTCTGCTTGCGAGCTATTTTCTTCGGTGGGCGTTGTTGAGGAAAAGTTTACCTGAAAATTAAAGTGCATTCTCAGCGAAAGTTTGACCTTCACCCTTACGATAAATGCTTTTTTTTTCAGCAGATATCATCGCCATGTTGCGATCTGATTTATGAGAAATGATCAAATTTAAATTCCTATTCAAGGATGACGCGTTCGGATTCAATGGAGGGCACGTTTTTCAATTACAATGATCGGTGCAGTGAACTACAATCATTATCAGAAAGAATTTGTTGTTTAGGCTTAAAGGATTGCTGTGGCGATAGAACTAGATCACTTTCTCTTGATTGTTAATGTTTGTTCTTTCTCAGGGCGTTGTAATTACGTTTTTATTCTTTTAGTCAAAGATCGATTGCATTTTGATTTTAATCGAATCTCATTTCAGAATTCCTATTCATTCTCATTCAGATGAACTTTTATTTCGTTTTTCAAAATAAGATATATGGACTATTTCCGTAACAATCAACTTAATTTATCACTTGTTGTCAAAAGATTCACACATGCGCGTGCCAAATAGTCCACTATAACTCACAGAGAATCCAATGAAATAATTCGATACCTTATAAAAAAGTTTATATTTTCTAAATGAATTCATTTTTGATCTAAGATGTGCACCGGCAAATAATCTCAGCCGATCGAACAAGAATATTATTTTTACTTCTGTGAAAATTGCCTGCCGACGTGTACATGTCGTTGCTGATTTTGACAAAAGTATTTCGACGTACGTGGTACGATTTTCCAGCGGAAATGATTAACGAGAAAAGACAACTTTTAATTTCTAGTCATAATGGATTAATAATTGATAGTTTGGTTGTTTCTGTATAAATTAGAGCTTTGGCTTCAGTTTAAATCAGGATTATTTAAATACACGTGAATTTACGATGATTCAAAATAATGTCAGGAAATAAAAATCCGATAATAATAATCAGGATAATCAGTAAATAAAAATTTATACAATAGGCAAGGAAACAAATCGAACTCTCATGGAAATGGTAGGATCACAAATGTCTTCTGGAAACGGCGGGCATCCTTTACGACAATACATAATGTACACGGAAAACAAAAATATTCAGTTGTTAAAAACGTGTTTACATTTTTCATATTTCCATATATTACTCATCTTGAACAATAATAAGACTGAAGGGGATCAAATTCAACTCTCAATTCAGACTCAAGGGGATTTGCTATAAGGTCTAATGGAATCAAAGTGTGTAAAAAATTTCATATTTTTTCAAAATTCTCCAGTATTTAGATATTTTCTAACGCTTGCATTCTTTTCTACTTCTCTATATATAGTGCATATTACCCAGAATGGAACATGAAATTTTGTATGTTTCTGATTATGAATCCATAGTGTGATTGAAGATGGTTTACACTTTCGCTTCATGTCCTCATTACACCGAAGTCTAGCATTTAAAAATTATTTTCATTATTTAAAATATTTTCGCACGAATAAGAATACAGATAAGAAAAAGGTGTTTGAATGAAAGGCGTGTTCTTTTGCTTTCGACGAAACAAAATGAGTAGTATTCATTTTCCATTACATTGATTTCGATCATTAATTAGAGAGAATTTGTTTCACTTTAATTACAGATACTACAAGGCATACATAAATACACTTATCGGCAATCAGTTATACACACTTGTTAGTGGAAGTTTTCACATTTAATATTTTCAAATAACTATAAATCAATTATTAATTTTAATTTACTAAACTTATTTAATTGAGTTTCATTCTTTTTAAAAAGAGTAATTTGCATCACTTGTAACAGAACTCTTCAATAGAAAATATTATTTTTCTCGTAACCAAATAAATTAAAAAGATAATGTCTCTAAATTATACATGAAAAACAACCGCTACCGTTTCATACGAAGTGAACTATTTACTAATCCAAACATATATATTCAAAATAAAATGTTGAAATATATGTGTTTATTAAAATTAACTTTTAAATGAAAATTCCTTGTTCAGTAGAGATTAAGAGACTCCCTTAAGCGTTCAAAAAACATTCTAATAAAGTAGTTTAAAAATTATCTTTAAATACCTTACTAATGTTCTGATTCTATATTTAAGGAATTGTGCAGAAAAAATTCTGTATGCGTGGAATTCTGAATTTATATATAGTAGTAGATGGAGACCTGGACTTCAACTCAAATTATTCCTATATCAATAACTTAAAAAAGAAATACATACACTCCTATTGAGTATTGTAAGAAAGTCGTATAATATTCCTTTTTTTTTATTTCATTTAATATTTTTAATTAGTTTAGCTAAATATTTATTTATCAAAAATAAGCATCTTTCTTGGTAAAATTATGATTATGGCTTGTTCTTCTTTTGAGTTACTGAATGCACATAAATCTTACCAATAAGGACAATTCATAATCATGTAACAAATATAAAGCGACCAGTGTCAACTCGAATCAGATATCCATTCTTCATGGTACAGTTATGTAATATTAAGAACAACATATTTGCTATGGGAATAGCTTATATTTTGTTTAGATTTTCTCTTGTGCCCTCTTCTTTTCGCAACATTCCTGGGAGAGGGGAAATTATCCAGAACTTGAAGATAATTGCTGCATAATGACAACATCGCCAATGGCAGAGTGTACCTTCTTTTGATGTTTTCATATACAGGGCATTTTTATTAGGTCTAATTTTTAGCTGTTGATAGTCGCCTCATTAATGTTTTCGGCATTCAGATGTTTCCAGTATACAGTATATTTAATTAAAATTAAGAGGATTCATTATATGGAGTTGAGTCTAATTCTTACATTTAAGAATAAGTTGAGTTTCCGGAGATTTTTTAACAGTTCCTTAACTTTTTAAATATTGGGTTCAATTTATATCATAATCATTCATATTTGCTAAACATTAAACCAATTCTTATCAAAGTTACAATAAAATTTTATTTCTCTCAATATACATTTTCTTTATTTTATTTAAATTTTTTATTCAATGATATAACATTTCAATAAATTATTTCTCAAATATGAGCACTAGAGTTCTGCAAATATTCTTCAGACCTGGAACAAAAATCAAATTAATATTACCTTAAAGAACTTACCTTTGAATTTTCACAGTGCATACTTTTAATAACAGTAATCAGGTATGCAATTTGGTGAAATTAGAAAATATTTCCTCCAGTTAAAAGCATTAGCTAGTTAAGTGATTCGTATGACAGAAAATTTAATTCTAAGTTTTGTTTGCGTCTTTTTTTTAATGTAAAAGAAACTTTAATTCTTTGTTTTCTCCTGGACTGAAATTATAGCTTGTTTAACTATGAATTATTAGAAAATCAATGAATATAGGACTGTAATTATTTTAAGAAATTCTTTTTAACACAGTATAGAGCCAATAAAGAAGGAAAATCAAAATTAAATTTTAATCAAAATCAAGCTGTGTCCATGGATTCGATAACATTTCTTTGCTAATAAAGAAAGAAAATCGGAATTGTATTTGAATCAAAATCAGGCTATGACCATGTATTCAATAACATTTCTTTTCTCCACAAATTCTATTATGAGACTACGCTTACCTAGTAATTTTTGGGCAGCTGTTTCTTTATAATCTATAATACAATCAATTTTCTGGTTGTTTCTAGGCATATCAAAAATTACTGAAAATTGGCAATAATCATCCTATGGGTTACAGGATTCACATTTGGCAATTATCATCCTATGGATAAGAGGATTCATATTTGGCAATTATCATCCTATGGATTAAAGTATTCACATTTGTCAATTATCATCCTATGGATTAGAGGATTCATATTTGGCAATTATCATCCTATGGATTAGAGGATTCACATTTGGCAATTATCATCCTATGGATTAAAGGATTCACATTTGGCAATTATCCTCCTATCGGATTAAGGATTCACATTTGGCAATTATCATCCAATGGATAAGAGGATTCACATTTTATTTTCACAATTCTAATCAATTTGAATATTTCCTCTGATTTGACATATAAAAAACAGTGATTTATAAAAACTTTTTAACGATATTCGAAGGTTATGGTTTTTAAATTTTTAGATTTAGTTTAATTTGATTAATGTCATGGTCTTAAACTATTCGAGGACTATTTTTGGGTGACTATTTGGGCTTTAAATTATATTCATATATTAATTCATTAAATTATATTCATATATGTGTGTGTGTGCGTGCGTGCTTGTGTGTGAATATTACCATTAGAATTTAATTAATTGGATTAACAGTCTATATTGAAATTGTCAGATAAGCAAGATAATACATAACCCCTGATCTTTTTCACGCAAGATATTTCATTCGCGAAGAACTTCAAGTCGAATTCAATATTGTTCATTATAGAGCCTGAACTTCGACATCAGACATGTAGACGATGAAACATGAATATGTATTTAATATTATGTATTATGTATTTATTAATTTTATGTTATTTGTATATTTTTTGATAAAACAAACTTCATTTCTATGATATATGATTAACGAACTCCTCCTCCCCCCCCCAAAAAAAATAGAAATCAGATGATATACATTAAGATAACGAATAACATTGTTCAATTTGACAATTTTGAGCTCCTACATGACAGACAAATGCTGCAGGAATGACACAAATATAATTAACTTTTTAGGCGCTTTAAGCAGAAAATATGATTTAAAAAATATCTAAAAACATTTTTAAATCACTATAACTTTAAAACAGAGATAAATTGATGAAATAATTAACATTGCAATCAATACAAAATTCAGCGTCAGAAGATTCTACGTCTCTGGTTAAAGATTTTATGCTCTAGATACAGGAATTTTTTTGAAAGAGATCAAAAAGCATGCTGAAAATTGAAACTCCTACATTCATTTTAAAAGTTTTATCATAATCTGTTATGCATAAATGCATGAGCAACTCTAAACAAATTGAAAATGCTTGCAGAACAAATTTGACTTGATATATATATTTTAATAACTGCTTAGTAGTTAAAATAACTTTTGTTTCCCAATCGACAATACAATGAAATCTAGCCTTAACTAAAACAGGTTTAAATTATTAATATCTCGTGAACAATTTCAAGGGTTTTAAATAATCTTTGAAGCATTACTCGAATTACGATCGTATCAGTTAAAATATTTCTCATTCTTTTATTTAACTAGCTGTCAACTCTTCACTAATAAATGAAAACATATTAATCAACATCAGTGATAGGCAAAATCGATTGAATTTTCATTGTTACGAAGATAACAAATTTTTGTTTTCATTATCATATTGATAATTTCATATTAACATAAGATTTTTTTTACAATATGATAACAATGTAAACAAATTTTTATTGCAATGATAACAAAGTAAACAAATTATTACCATAATGATAACAATGTGAATAAATTATTATCATAATGATAACAATGTGTTATCATTTCTTTCTCAATATGATAACTACATCAACACATTTTTTTCTTAAAAAGAAAGAAATCATCTAAAGCTACGAATCATCATTGAAATTAAATACAGATGAAAAGTTTATGGAAAAATATTTTATTTCCCAAAATGTATTTATGCAATTTTTATATGATGAGAAAGATTAAAATTCTTAAAAGAATTCTTATTTTATTACTTTGTTTTGTTTTAAGACTGACTCATAAAATATCATTTTGCATCCTGAAATTTTTCTATCGCAGCTTAAAATTATAATTTTAATTTTAAATAAATAAAAATAGTACTTACTTCTACTTAAAAAGGGCATTATTATTATTATCAATCTGTTAACGAAATAAATATATATTGGAATTTCTGGATTTTGTCTTCAAAACTAGGAATATTTTTGACTTTAGAAAGCATTCAATTTAGTTTTCATTATGTAATTTTAAATTTTATTCCAATCAATCTATCCAAAATATTACTGAATACAGCATTTAAGAAATAAATTTTTAAACTATTAATATTTCAAGTAATATAAGTTTAGCTTTATTATGCATTATATTCCCATCCTAAATTATAGTTTTACATTGTTACTAAGAGTTCGGGAATAATTATTCAGCTCCAAGCATATAATAAATTATAAAAAAAATTCAATATCTATCATTAAGTTCTATATAATGTTACAATGAATATTACATTCTGAAGGACAAATAACAGTGAATCTTCTATGAAATGTGTTTAGATACTTTATTATGTAATCAGTTCACTTACGTTACAGTTAAATGACAAACGTTACTGCGCATGTCATCATATATCTAACGGCATGTTTCCTAACGCAGTGTAGTGACACCGCATTATTTTTCTTTTTGAAAGAAGCGCGGAGAAGCTAATTTAAATTGGCGCAAGAGTACCATGCGAGCATCAGTTGAATCTATTTCTTACCAAACAGGTTGGAATCGACGTTGGAGTCCACGACCATAGAAAGAAAAGAGTGTTACAAAGTTTGTTTGTTTTTTCTATTCCTGATGTTTCGGAGAATGTCCTCAGATAAGCTTTATTTTACGCTTGAGAAAAGACTATTGATCTATCAGTAGAGGCTGGTAGTTGAAAAATACATTATCCATCACAGAAATTTAAAATTTTTCTAGAATTTGGCTGAAATTATAAGAAAGATTAAAATTTGCTTCCATTTTTTTTATTAATATAATTTTTCTAATTTGTGCTTATTTCATCGGAGAATAAAAAAGATCTCGAAAAAATTCCAAATAAGCATTATAAAAATAAATTCTAGAATGTTTGACTTGAAGAAATAACTCCAGGTGATAAAATTTTGAATTCAACTTACGATAGGAAAAATCTAAAAATTTGATGCAAAATTCGATTTGAAAAATTGCGAAATTATCGATATTAAATAAATTTCCAATTTTAGTTGAAAATTTTTATAAGATAAAAGATTTTATGACACTAAAACTAAGTTCCAAAAAAAACGAACTGTTTGGATTAATACTAATTTATTTGTTACTAAAATAAATTAGCACTAATTTATTCCACGCTGTAAATTCTAATATTTTTGTCTAATATTTTCCTTATGTTTTGAATATAATTTAATTTTCTTTAAATTATATAATAAATAAATGTCCAATCTGACTTACAAATTCTAACTAAAGACCCAAGAATTTTAATCTATGAAACAAAAAACTTAACTGTTTGAATTAAAACTAATTTATTTTTTATTGAAATAAATTAGAGCTAGTATATTTGTTTGGTTACATATGAACCAAAGAGATTGCAAGAATCATTTGAAGTAAATTTCATATAAGTAAATTCAAGTCTTTCTTTTACTTTAATCATTCATTTCCAAATAATAAAATTTTATCGAATTGTCCCAATGATCTCTATTAATATTGGATTTAATATCTAGCTTCTAAGAAACGAAATATTTTTATAAAATTGCTTTGTATTACAACTTGTTATATTGTTTGTATTTAACAAGCTGCAAAGACTCGTCTAAATTTCATGTTTTTCTTTCGTTTATCAAACCTTTTTGGTTATTAGGATTTAATAAATATATTTGTTTTTCATTTAAAAATGTGTTTATTTCTTGCTTACTGCTTCTGATGTAAGGTTAATAAACCCAAGAGAATTAAAGAATAACTTGATGTTAATAGTCATTGTCACTAAGTCAATAAAAATGTGTTTTGTATTGATTTTTTACCCGATTTTTAAAAAACAAAAAATATGATATTCAATATTGATTTATTAAAAAACAGATAAAAAAGAAAATTATGTTTCCATTAAAATGGTTTTGGTTGAAATCAATAAACAATGAATAAGTATTAAATTTTGCCTTGAAAGAAGATACTATTTTAAAACAAAACTTTGGGTAAAAAATAATCTGCCATTCTATTGGTTTATAATAAAATCTCTCTTTTTTTGTATATTTTTTGAAACAAAATTGTAGAACTTCCAGCAAAAGTTTCATTTCTTACAAGAATAAATTATTAAACTAATCATTGTCGTAAATTAAATATTTTAAGAGCAGTTTTAAATTACTTGGTGTAGGAAATTATTTGCAAATATAAGATTTGAAAATTAGAAAATCATGTAAGCGGTATGAATAAAATATAGTTGAATAAAACGGTTTGATAGTTGAATAAAACGGGTTCATAAACTAATTTTCTTGACTTTTAACCTCACTTTTAATTAATAATTCCATAAATTTTATTTTTAATACCATTTGCTCCTAGAACTTTAATTTGCAGGTAAAATTAGATAGCAACAATCGATATACGATTAATCGATTATTAACTCTTTGGGTACATTTGAAGTATCAGGTTGTCATGCATTTGTAATACCAAGTGCCATAAGTTAAATCAGTACCCTATAGGAATATATATCCTATAACGTGAACTAAATGAAATTTTGCATAATATTTACTGCTTTACAAATTAAATTTGTTCCCAACACAAACACTTTGCAAATAAATGTGTGTCTAAAGGGTTAAACATTCAAAATTTCCTAAAAAAAATTATGAAAAAATGATCATGAGAAGAGCCTTAACAAATACAGATGCAAATCATTATTTGCCATGACAATATGCCATGCATTTTTACCAAAATGAAAGATACATTTTAATACATCATTTATATAAGAGATATAAAGACTAAGAGTGATGTTTTTATGTCCATTTATTTGATGAATTAAAATGGTAAGTAAAAAGGAAGCAAGAACAATCTCGATTATCTGAACTTCTATCAACTGAGATCCTTGTTAAAGTATGTGACACTGTAATATATGAAAACTCCTGAATTTTTTTTTTATTTGTTGCATTTATAAGCCATACATTTAGATATTCGAAAATGCTTTAATTTTTTACGATTATTAGGAATGAAGTTATAGTAATTATAAACTGGAAGTGTAATATCTGAAACAGAAAGTGGGCATTTAAAGAGACGTAAAATTGCATACATAAAATTTTAGTAGCCATTTTCTTATTCTCAAGCAATATATTTCTTAAAAATACAGATTCTCGTTTAATTTATTTATATTTTATTGCTTTATTTGTTTCTGGAAACCGTTTTTTCAAATTTGTTTTAGTTTAAAACAGCCATATGTTTCTAAATAGTTGTGAAGCCTTATGTAGCTAAATGGCTGCGCCCTAGTTATTTCTTTTGTCATTTTTTAAATTTGAGATTAAGAAGCTATGGTGAAACATTGCAAAACATATGAAAGAAATTTTATAAGCAAAAATTTATCACCAAACTGCAAAAAACTATCAAGAAACACGAAAGTTCTTTGGCATATTTATAAGTTTTTAAAGATCGCGGGCAAAATGAGAAATACATTGCAAAGCATATTATAGAGATTATGATTCCATAAAGCTTTTGCAGTGAATGATATTTGCAAAAAGACCACAATACTAAAGTGAGAATGTATAATAACGCACGTGCAAAATAAAGAGTAGACTCATTGTTGATTAAATTAAATAAGGATACTTAGAGAAAAAAGATAAAATCCGAAAAAAAACCTTATTCACAAGTTTCAAAATCATTATGTGATTCTTATCCATAGCAACGTTCTAAAAGTGTAGAAAGCATGCAATTTACAATAATAGCTGCTTACGTTTATTTATTTTTGTTGAAATCACACTCCATATATCATGGCAAAAAGCAGTTGGTGTAAATAGTGCAACACGATGAAAACAGTCAGTCTGTAACGATGAACATGATGATATGACAACTTGAGAAAGGCAGTTATTAGGAAAGAATCTTTTATAACTCAAGAAGTGATTTAGAGGAAAATTATATATAAGTGAAATTCCACTTTCCACTTTTATAAAGATGACAGTAAATTTCGACGCTGTCTCTTTAAAAAATGGCGTTATTAATTCGTCTGATAATTTCGAAATCTTTTGAGATGGAAAAAATTACTTATGAAAGTATAATCATAATATCACCTAATGGCAAGTAAATAATAGTGAAAAATGATAGCATTAATGAATTTTGTTATTAAACTTATGATACTTTGATAATAGGAATGAATATTTTAACAGTTTTTTAATTATCGTGTGTTTTTCTTTTCGTCTAATAATTCAAAGAACAAATTATTTTGACAAAAATTAGTAATAGACAGTAGGACTTGCGAAAGGACTCTATTATTTAAAATGGAAATCTTTTCATAAAGAAGGAAGCTAGTATTGAATGAAAAAAATTGCTCTTTCATGAAATATTCTTCAAAAGAAAAGAAGGCATGATTAAAAAAAGGGAGTTTGCTCCGTTATGATATCCTCTTTGACAGAAATGAAGTTATGATTAAATAAAGAAAAAATAAAAAAATTATTATTTTATATAATTATTTTCGAAAGAAATGAAATAAGGATTATAGAAAGAAAAGAGGAAGAAACTGTTCTTTCATGAAATGTTCAACGAAAGAAAATAAGTCATGATTGAAAAAACGAAAGAAGATATTGTTCTTTCATGAAATCTTTTCCAAAAGGAAAGAAGTCCAGATTGAAAAAAAAAAAAAGAATTCCATTATGAAATCCTCTTTAAAAGAAATGAAGCCATGATTGAAGGAAGAAAAAAAGAAGAAGTTATTATTTTATAAAACTCCCTTTGAAAAAAAATGAAATCAGGATTGTAGGGGGGATGGGGGGGGGTGAACAAGAAATTGTACTCTCATGAAATCCTCTTCTAAATAAAATGAGTCGTGATTGAAGAAAGGGAGAAAGAAAGAAGAAATTGTTCTTACAGGCAATATTTGAAAGAAAAGAGTGAAAAGTTTAAAAAAAAGAAACAATTATTCTTACAATTAAAGAAATCAAAAGGGAATTATTCTAGAATTCCTCACTCATAGCTCTCAGTGAAAACTATTTTTCAGTTCCAATATAAGCTGTTACGGTTTCAAACTCATCCCTTTCTTTCAAATTATATCTTGCCTACAATTTTAACGATTTAATATTTTGTTGTAATTCGTTTAAAATGCTTATTTTATTGCCATTTCAATATTTTAATATATTCAAGAATACGAAATGCATTCTCCTTCAATTTTATCCATTGAGAAACGTTCCTAATGAGTACCCTTTTTTTTTTTAAAGTTAAATAAAGAATTTTATTTTACATTCGATTCCGCAAGATGTTCTTACGAAAGTTCTTACTAATTTAGTTGTAACGATCACAAAATAGAGATAAAGAGTCAAGCCAACCGGAAAATAATATCTTTAAACGATGAAGTGATAAGCCAATAAAGCTGAAACAACGAAACTCCTTCTTAAAGCTTGAAAGTCCCACTTGTAATGCCAATAAAAATTTGTAATTCCAATTTCAAGGAAAATTTGCAATCACCCTATCTCTTGCAAAGCCATTTTTGTCTCTTCAGTATTTTTTTTTTTTTCCTGCTAGTTGTTAGTTGTCTCTTTTAAAGTTATTCTACACACTACTCTATTTATATATATATATATATATATATATATATATAACAATTTACAATTTCTAAAAATCTCTTTCAAACCATTAATAACAATTTTTTATATATCTCCTAAAATTATAAAGTGGACACTATTTAGCACTT
The DNA here is from genome assembly GCA_026543865.1 of Argiope aurantia. Classification (NCBI taxonomy): domain Eukaryota; kingdom Metazoa; phylum Arthropoda; class Arachnida; order Araneae; family Araneidae; genus Argiope; species Argiope aurantia. Next base: position 193,525 of record JAPMOR010069956.1, on the reverse strand, counting down.
TTACGAATTATTAACATAGGGTTATGTAAATATGTCAAATTAAAAAAAAAACTTTTTAAAATAAAATGTATTATTTTTAAAAATTGAAAAATGTATTATTTTTTAAATTAAAAAAATGCATTATCTTTAAAAACTGAAAAATGTATTATTTTTTGAAATTCCGAAATTTTTTTAATTATTTTTTTTTCCTTATTTCCCAATATAAAATTATTTTGAACAAAATTGTGCATGATTATGTAATTCCTATTAAATGCTAATTTTTTAGAAAATATTTATGCTCACAAACTGAATTTTCATAAGAATTTTATGTTTTTTGGAATTACTATTGATTTCTATTATTTGAAATAACACTAAATATAAAATGCATATCCTATTTTCTTTTAATGTTTATCCGAATTCTTCAACATCAATTTTAGATAATTTCTTCAAAAAATTAAGACATCTTGAACATTTCAAAAATAATTAAATCTAATTACAATATCATTTTGAGAAAAGATATTAAAATGTGTGTGTTTGTTATTTTTTAAGCGCTTCAAATATTCATTCGATTGAACTATATTTAAAGTGACTGCCTACATTGAAAATGGTATTTTTCAACCATCTTGGTCAAAAAAAATTTTCAAAATTATTTTAATTCAAACATAATTCTTTCCAAAATCGTTTTCCTTTTCATTTTATGTCTTCTAGAAGCCGAGATATATCAAATTTAAAAAGTGCAGTGTACTTCAAAATTAACCGGAAGTCTCAATCTGCAACCGGAAGTTGTTATAAAATGACACTTTTTATCATATTTTTTTTAACTTTTTTTCTTAGTTTTAAAACACAAATAATAATTTTATGATGTTACTAGTGCATTTTACATTCGATAACTTTTGAACATCCACTTTTTTAAAATTCTTTATGATAACTGCCAACATTCTCGCTCTCTCGACCATCTGTTTACATTGAAGTTCTCTGTTCAATTCTTATTTTTCTTTGCAATTTTTTACTGAAATCTGTTTTTTGTCTACGTTTTATTTTGATAGTAAATCACATTTAGCTTTTAATAATTAATTTTGAACCGTTGTCAGATGACGCGGACGACACCTTAGATGGCACCTCTCTCCCTCTTCACACCGCACCACACCAGCGGGAGGACGTTTGGCCTACATGGTCGTGCACCAGACCCGCTTACACAACGGTTCTTCGGTGGAATCGGGTCTCGAACCTGAAACCCTCCGGTTCCAAAGCCGAGACCTTACCACCAGGTCACTGCGGCGTTTATAAAAAGCAGGGGAAATCCTTTCTTGGGAAATCCATTGGATTTCCGCAAAACATTATAAACATTATAAAGCCTGTATATATGCAACTTTGTGATCAAAAATTGCTAATGAAATGCTTGCATGGTATGACACAAAACGCTAATGAGAGTTTTAAGGGTTTGCTCTGGAATATAGTCCCGAAACAACATTTTGTTGAAATCCAAACTCTGCCATTGAGGTCCTATATTGCTGTGTTTCAGTTTAATGAAGGTGACAATGGCAAAGTGTGTTAAATCAATTGCAAATAGAAGTTGGTAGTCACACTCATAAAGGACTAAAGCTTTTTGACTATGAACTTATTCGTAACTGAAAAAGACATTCATTACCAGTTGCAAAAGTTCGCAGAAAAAAAAATGAGTGATCAGCGAAAGAAAAAATGTGCAATGCATGAAGAAAGATAAGGTTTAACTTATAAATGTGCAGAATTTTAGACTTTTTTTTTATGAAGAGGAAAAACTTTTTCACATTAACTGTAAACTTTAAACTCATTTTTCTCAAAATAATTTTTTCGGTAGAAGTTGTAAACCATTAGCATGATATATGCAGCATTAACTAATATTTTTTTAATGTAATTTTCAGGAAATGCTCTTTATATATTGTCTATGAAATGAACTAAAAGTTTTGATGTACAGTAAGCACTTTTTTTTATTTATAGCTTTTTTTGTTAGAAAATAGTTGAAAATTCAAGAATAACGTCTACATTGAAACATAAACACCTTCATAATATTTTTGCATTTTAATTAATCTCTTAGATTTTAGCTCATTTTGAAGATAACTATGTTATGCATGCTATGTGTAAAGAAAATTTTAATTACTGAATTAGAATTTTGTGTAGAGTCTTAACAGGTTTGGTTAAATTTTGCTAAAATTTACATCAAATTTGTCAATTTAAAAAAATGGGACAATCGCAGGAATCTTTTTTATAGATGTTTATTATTTTTATACCCTACTTAACTAGAAAACACCATTTAAAGCTTGAAAAATAGCCTTTTCTTTTTTTTAATTGTCTTGAACGTAGGCAGTCACCTAAATTTTATAATATTATTTTAGATGAATATAAAAATGTATTTGAGTGATGAAACGATAAAAATAAAATTTCATGTTTTTGTCCAATTTTGCTTATTTCAAAGTCGGCCTATCCCTTGAAAGGAAAAACGATGTCCAGCTTCCCTATAACATCTCATGAACATTTCTAATTACAAAAAGTTTCAAAAACCATATTTAATATGTGTGCTGAAAAGTAGAAAATATTTTATTAAAAATATAAAAGTTTAAAAAACTTATCTAAAAAGTGAGCAGCTGATAGAAAATCATACTTATATTCTTGATTTTTAATGAAAATTGAAAATCTTTTATGATATTGATTATTGCTTGACTTTTTTATAGTATATCGTTTTCAGTACCTTGTACGGTTTTATTTTATTTACGGTTATATTTTTTTTTATTATAACGCACTTTTGGTAATATGAAAAAATTCCTGTTTTTTTAGTACTTTAATAAAAAATTGAGTGTGTAAAAAAATCTTTTTACTGTTTTCTGATTCTTAACCTTTCCAGTATTTCGTAATATATAATTAAAGATTAAATAATTTAGAAACTAATAATCAATTTTCTATTCTATGCATTTTTATATCAAATGTAATCTCTCATATGGTTATTAAAATTTGTTTCAAATTAATGGTTTGATTGCGTCAAATTTCTGTTGCTGCATGTTTCAAATTATCTGCCGGTTTCACCTTTTAACTCTTTATTGGATTATACACAATTTACAAACACTTGATGATACTGATTCTATATATAGAAAGCATTAGACCCATACTAATATAAATAGTGTAACTGTTGGTTATAATTACAAAGCCTTTTAAATTATTATATTACCAGCTATTAATCAATTCCATACTCAGGCAGCATATTTTTATCCAGTCTGACTGAATTCACCTTGAAGTGTGCGTTCTATTTTCCCTTTTTAGGGGTTATTTTATCTGAAGTCACCATATTATTAATGCATTGATCAATTCAATCAACATTTAGGAAAAAGTTAAATATTATATTTCATGGAGAAAGCATAATTGTGCAAAATTACAGGTTAATAATGCATAAAGTAGTATTTGCAAAATTACAAAATTATATCTCTACAAATGTGAAACAAATCAAATTAAGAAAAGTATGCAAAAATCACACTTCAGGTACAAAATAAGGCAAATAAGTTTCGCAAGGTGAATTTTTCATGTTTTAGAAATTTTAGGACTCAGTAATTCAGTGGAATCAGTAGCACAATATATTATCACTTGGCATAAGTCAAATACGTCGAGCCAATTCGACATTTGAATAACATACACATTGGTGGATAAAAAACCACAGTAAAACATGCATTTAGTTGATACATGAAGTTAATTTTCCAATTTTCTGTGACATCACGAGATTGACAATATCAAAGAAGGGGAATAGATGAAATAAATTATCGAATATTTTGAATTAACTTTTTTTAAACATTCAATATAGCGAATAAAAAAATGATATAAAATACTGGAAACTAATTAATTCAAATTTATATAAAACTCTTATATTCTAGCTAATTTTAGTAAATACACAGCTTTCTCATTTTTTATTTTCGTTTAGGAAAACCAGAACTAAAATTAGCTTCATAGATATTGAAAAATTTAGTTCTGATTCTTTACGTTTATATTTAATTTTGTTGCACAAGATTTCAAAATACTTTGATATTACGTATTTAGAAGAATCGTTCAATTCAGATACATTTCACAAAATACTTGATATTCGACATAAAATAAAAAAAAGACTAAAATTCGACTTTTGTTTGAATGAATTCTCTTTGTTGCTTTGAACTTTTAAATACACATCAATAATATAAAATTTTTCATTTTCTTAAAAAATCGATCTTTAGCAGTTTTTTTTAGAGATTTTTTTTAATTAGGGACGTTTTATGAGGAATCCTGTAATTTGAGTTTTGTGGTTAGCACGAATATTGAGATTTTAGGACACTATTTTCAAACTCGTTTCTTAATTTTAATTTTTCCATCTTTATTTTGTTATTAAACTATTGTCAGTTATCTTAACTGAATGATTATATCAGTATTAATTTCAGTTAAAATTAGTTTAATTAGATTAGGATCTGATTTTGTAACGAGAGTTATTATGCAATTGGCATCATAATTTTGAGCTATGTTTAAAATACATGGCGATACCTGGGCCTTATCTTCAAACATTTTGAAAGCTCAGGTGTTGTCCTCGTCATCTGAAGGCGGTAAATTACGAGGTCAGTCTTAAAATAGTCCTAGTGTTCCTTAAAAGAGAACTTTAATATAACTAAACTAAACTAAACTAAACCAAAACAAGAACTCGAAACTTTATCATCATTCTACTTATAAACTTCTAATATTCTACTTATAAATAATGATACACATTATGTAAATTCATTTCTTTGATAAAAACTGGAGCTTTCAAGAAAAAATAAGAACAATAATAGACATTCTTTTAGGCCGAGACACAATATGTCTGTCTGTCTAAGCAATTCTGAAACATGAATTACCTTGGCGAAAAAGGCATTCGTCTAAAAAAAGAATATTTTACAAAACTTGGATTGCTAAGTTCATCAATTTTACATTTCTTTCTAATTATTCAATTTATTTACACATATTCATTCAATTCATTCAATATTCATTCAACTTTTTTAAAATCTACGTAAATCATAATTAATTATCATAATCTGCTGTGGTAAAAATGTAGAAAACCACTTCAGATAATAAGATTGTAAAACTTGCAACTGGTTATACTTTTTAAACATATCTCTAAGCGTTTTTAAATTTATAAAAAAGAATCTGTTCAATCTGAGAACTTTATTAAAAGTAGGAACAAACACATTTGACAAGTTCATATTGTGGATGCGCTGCAAAGAGTTGAAAAACAGAATTACTCCATCCAATAAAAGGAGGAAATGGCATTTTTTGCTCCATCGACAATCCTTTCTAATCCGGATTATTTAGATGCTTTAATTTGTTAATAAACAGAATAATTTAAAAACATGAAATTGCTTATTTATGTAAACAATATTCAACATTTCAAACAGATAAGGACATTCTATCAATCTACTCTGATTTGATCCTTCTGTTCAAATTTATATCTAAATTATATAAAATGAAATAGAAATTCCGAAATATATAAACTGGAAAATATAGGTATTTATGTATTTATATCTAAAATATATAAATTGGAATATAATTTTCAAAATATTTAAATTGGGAAATATAAATATCTATATATTAATATTTTTCAATTTATGTATTTTGATTCTCAATTCTTAACACTGGTTCGAAATGTGATCCAGTATTAAACAGAGTTATGACGTGTTAAAAATTGAGACGTGAAATTCTAATTCAGAAACCCTGACATTGTTAATTAATTCCCAAATAAAATATTTCATTCATTTTTATTCTTTTACATATTTTTTATATTTACCTATCTTTGTATTTTCCTTATTTTCATATCGATATAAACAAGTATATGGCGATAAAGATTTTACACATTGAAAGTTTTAACTTCCGAAACGTAATCCAGAAATTCGCCACATAGAAATTATTTTTATTTCATTAATAACTGAAAAAAGCAGATTAAGATATGCTTCAAAAAATTTACATCAAAACTATAAAATTCAAAAAAAAATTATTACTTTCGATTATTTTTTTATATTGGATTATTCGATCTCTTGCTATTAAGTTACATTTCAGGTTTTTTTTTTTAAATGAAGAAATAAAATGCCAAATGTTCAATCAAAACCTTGAAACTCATAATTTCATTGACTCGTCTTCCTTGTTTTTATTTTCAAAGTTCTTTAAAATAGTCTTCATAACTTCCAAAAGATAACAAAGTAACGAATTAAAAATAACGAAATCAAAAGTAACAAATCATCAATCTTCCCAATAAAACTATATTCCGAGAAATAAATTTAATTTTCTATTAAAACTATATTAGTTTTCAGATTCCTAATACAATTTCTCTTTTTATAATGATTTATAGCCTTTTTGTTCCAGTTTGATAATGGTTTGATCTTTTAACTAATCATACCATTTCAAAAATTTGTATTGATTATCACGCAATCCCACGTATTGAAAAATCCATAATTCAAACAAACTGCCTTCTTTAAACAGAAATACATTTCTTTTTTATTATTCCTTAATCTCTTGAGTTTCCAACACGTTGTTGAAACGAGGTTATAAATTTTCTTAATGGTTCCGATTTCAACGAAAAATTGCGAAATTTCTTTAATGATCATATGAACGGTAAGAAAAAGATTTATATGTTTCGACAATAATCAAAACCATTATAGAAATTTGTCTGTTTTTAGAGAAATCCATGTAGGGGCCTGATACCTTTTTATTACTACTTAATTTTGTTTCGACATTTAACAATAAAATGTATTGTTCTTATTTTGATTGCGTTAAATTTATATTATTTGCTTACACTTTTTATTTTCCCTTTTCTTGATGCTTGAGAAAAATATTTTTGATTAGTACAAACATCTGGGTTAGGTCCCGAATTGAAACTAAACATTCTTTTTTTTTTAACTTACGGCTATTTCTTTTAAAAATAAAGAAATAGTGTGCGTTATTGAGTGCGTGTGTGTGCATGCAGGCGCGTACGAGAATGTGTGTGTTGGCGCTTTGTAACAGCTACCAAATTCGGCACATACATACATTGGAGGGTAGAAATCTCCATTTTGGAACAACTTTATTGAAATTTTAACTAGAATTTTATTTAATTAAAAATGTAATGAATTTTTTGCCGTTTATTCGCAATGCCTTTCGAAAATATTACTGAATAAAAATAAATTTCACATTGTTCCAAAGTTTTAAAAATTGTCTTTTTAATTGCCCTAATTTCCTAGTTCCCCTGAATTTTGGTAATTTAATTTTTTTTTTTACTAATATCCAATAATAAATTGGATTACTAACCTGAAACTAAAACCATTTTCATTCTTTCATCAATTTTCAACTAACTAGAATTTCTATCGTTATCGAAAACTAAGAAGAAGCATTCTGTTTAATATCTATGTTGCTTACAAATAAAAAATAGTAAAACGCGAAATTTCAAAGCTAGATGAATTACACGTTTAAGTGCTTAATTACTCTATGATGTCATGAGATTGTTCTCCATTCCAAAGATCGGTTTTCGGAATAAACATATGAAAAACATTAAAATAACGCGACTTTAATGTCGGATAATTTAAAGAAATCAATTGAAGAATAATTTGAAGAAATAAATTATATTTAAATATTGCTTCATGTTCGTGATTTCTTTCACAAATTTTACAGAATTAAATATAGCCATTTTTGCTAGCTAGCGAGTTGGTCGCAAAAAGCAAATAGTTAGAAAATACATGATCATATATAAGAGTTTTATAAGGTTTTTTTAAAAACGTTTAGTGGGTTAGTAAAGGGACTCGACTCATGCTCAAGGCTGTTTAAATAATACGACTCGAATGTCTATTCCAAATTGATACTTAAAAATGCATTGTTGGCAATTTATGAGCATCAACCGTAAGAATTAAAATTTAAAATCACCAATATTTACAATGAATCAACTACTTTTCTAATAAGTAAAATCAATATCACAATAATTAACAAGATTTTTTAAGCAAGTTTCTAAGGAAAGGCGTTTTGCATACATTATGTTTCAGTACCATTCATCAGTGTGAAAAAGATGAGGTTTTCTTGTCTCTGTTTATATTAGAAATATTCGAGAATGTTTCTAATAACAATTAGTGTACGCAACCACATATGTAGCATGGAAAACACCAAATGTGAGCATGGAAAAAGAAGATTACTGTAATTTAATTTGAGGAAAAAGGATTAAAAGTTTAAAAAATTAGCATAATTTTATATTTATCTTATAATTAAAATATAAGTTATAAAATAAATATAAAAAAACATAACTTCTTCTTGAAGTAGGAACATATAAACAAAATGCAAACAGTTTTAGAAAGTAAGCTATCCAGAAATTAAGAATATTGAATAAAAAAATATCCAATATTTTAGATGAAATTCTACTTTTTTAAAGTAGTCAGTTATTTTAAGGAATTTTGCGAACAATTTTCTTTTTCAGATACATTGTAAAATGGTGCTCAATCAAATGAAATAAAAATTTAAGCAAACTAATTTGTTTATTATTAAATTTAAAAGATATTAAAATAATATTTTTAAATGAGAGTAAACACCTGTACAGAATTTGTAAATTCTAATATACCAGGGATTGAGAGAAAAATCTATTATAAAATTCCTTTTAATAAACAGTGATAATTAAAATTGTAAAACTCTGTTTAATACCCATATTATGATTAAATGCAGGATTCGTATTATAAACCCATTTCAGTATTGAAATTTATAACCTTTAAATCGATTTAAAATAATTGAGCATTTAGATAAATTTTATAAAAATCGAATGTCAACATCTTTAGATTAAACTCAGCACCCTTAATAAGGTACCTTCAGTACAGAGTGCATATCTCAGGAAACAAACATGTCATTGCCAGGTTGTCGTAGCGGACTTTTATCACATGAGGTCATAAGTGTGAGAAAATTGTTTCAGTGTCTCTTCTTCTAAGTAATGTCATAAATACACCTTCAGGTTTGCAGCATTATGTGCATTGGTAAATATAAATTGTCCTATATCTAGAGGTACGAAATATTCGCCTCTAGCGCTTAAGAGAGAAACCATCACGGCAGGAAGTTATAATCTTTCTTTGGAGTGCGCATTAACTGGATTATACTACAGCTGGCATCTTCTACCATCCAATTTTTTATGTCCCTCCATAATGAGATTCCTTGTTGGTAAATAAAGCACAAGCTGAAAGGAAAGCAGGAAGACATAAAATATAGTATGAAGCTTTTTTAATTCAAACAATTAATACTAGCAACAATTTTTTTATAAAGAGTCATCAATATATATGTAAGTAGCTGTACCATTTTAAGCATATTTTAATCCATTTTGCATTAATTAATTCCTCAAGATAATTAGAGCCCTTAACAAATAAACTTGGGTTTATTGGGAAGATAGATCCAGATGGATATATCTTTTATGGGAAGATAGATATTATTAACAGTGTCAAACCAGTATGCTTTTTTTGTCCTGTTGATGACAATCATAAGTACCCATAAATGGAATGCAGCTTTTTCATTTTCTTGAAAGTTCAATGAAACTATTATGGTCCTAATTTACTCTCTATAATAATACTTTATATCAAAAAATAACATTGTACATACAAATGAAATTCATGAATTCTCCAGCATTCATGTATTTTATTCAGCACATTCTACATTATTGCACGCTTAGTTCATTCAGTTCACGTTGTATCGAAACCGGACAATACAAAGGTGACATTTTTAAAATATTCAGTTACGGAAAAATTCATGAACTGAAAGGATTGTTTAAACTGAGCTACTTGAAAATGTAATAATTAAAATGTTATACTGTTGAAGGGCTACAGCAATTTCTTCCTTGAATTGTTATGAAATCTTTTGTCATAATATATGCTGTAGGAGGGTTGACTACTTTAATGAAGAAATGTAAATAGAAGGGCATTTCAGTAAAACTTGATTAAAAATTTCCTTTAGCAAGCTGGAAGGCAAAGGTAGATTCCTTTACATCTAGGTTACTATCTGATTACATAAATTGTTGTGATTTATGACACTTTACAAACATGCTGACAGTTATCTGTCAGCGATTTGAGCCGAGTGAGCTTCTCTTGTTTTTTAGTAGCGTCAACTAGGGCCAAGAGTACGACTTAGCTACTTCATGCTTCACATTCGCTTGCACAACTCCTTTTGGCATGGGGGGGGGGATATTCACACGCCTCACAGATAGAACACAGAAGAACAACCATGCCAACACGGGACTCGAACCCAGGACGCCCAGATCATGGAGACGACGTACTACCCCTATGACAGGACACCGCCACATAAATTGTTGCTGTTAGTAGCAGTCAAAATTAAGGCGTGAAAATCGCTTTTCAGCCCCTTATTTCTAAGATACTTCAGTTATCTAAAAACATTAAATGCAAAAGCTGTTCCTCTTAATGAGGAACCAATTTGGCTAATTGGATTTATTTTTCTATCTTCAATATTGAGAAGTTAATATTTCAACCCCCTAAAATTTTCATCCTCTTTGAGTTAAGTGGGCCATTTACGAACTCGTCCGAGATTTTTACATTTCTAACAACATATTTCAAACCATTTAAAATCCAAACAAAATTAATATAGGAAAATAGGAAAACATGGGCAAAGCGTTATACGCATTACAGTGTGTGTGTGTGCGTGTGTGCGTGCGTGTGTGCGTGTGTGTGTGTGTGTGTGTGTGTGTGTGTGTGTGTGTGTGTGTGTG
>JAPMOR010069956.1:130216-181851 GCA_026543865.1 Argiope aurantia | reverse complement strand
TAGTAGTAGTAGTAATAGTGTGTGCGTGTAGTAGTAGTAGTAATAGTTTATGTGTGCAGTTAAAGTAGAGAAATCCCTTATTACGTGAATGAATATGAGTAGTTATTTTATAAAATAACTAAGAATTTTTCGAAACAACTGAATTATATGTATATTTTATCTTCAATGTATAACATAATAATCTTATTGAAATTAGTTACTACTGATAATAATAGAAATCAGGAATTCACTGATTTTAAATTAATGCATTCACTTGATAAATAATAAAAATTATTTTCCGCTTCACTTAAATAACTTTTAAATTATCTTTGTACGTCAGTGAAATAGAAAATGGAAATACCTTCAATATGTTCCTAATAGGTGGGTTCGAATGCCGATTTGAAAAATTACACTTGATATATGGTATTGAATTTCTGAATGCATTATTAAATTAACTTATTCATACTACTCGAAAGCGCATAGTGGTATTTGATACTACCGTATTAATCCGTAAGAAAACAGATCTTCGAAATACAGAAATCAAGTAATCTTATACATGAGAAAATAGCTTGTTCTTTCTATTTACTGAAGATTTATTTTAAAACACAATTTATTGAAGCTTGAGTGTTGTCAGACAAAAAAAAACGAATACTTTTACCGATGCAAAAACTGGATCGCTCTGACAAGGATATGCATAATTATTCAGCCATTTGTCATTCGTTCAATTCCGATTAGAATTCATTCTGCATCATTCGGCTTGTCATCTCGATCGGATAGGCGTCTAATTCTTGCAAGCAAATAATCAGTAACTTGCTGGTGATAATAGAGCATTCTGGACAGCAGCAAATTAAAATGAGTAGTTTTTTATGAAAAAAATTTATATATGGTTATCAACATATATTCAAATAACGAAACCTCAGATGACAATAACTCAAAAAAGCAACAATGTGTATAAAATTGATAGGACCCTATTTTACTGCTAGTGGTTGCTTCTATTGGTACAGAAATCAAAAAACAAATGTAACATATCAAAACTTAAAGAGCAGCAGCAGACGGGTTAAGTAAGAAGGCCAGAACAGATATCGAAACGAAAAATAAAACTGAAAAGGGCAAAGTGATATATTTTGTGTTTCTAAGATCAGTTTCTGGAAAGCAATTTTGATAACTATTTTTTGCATTATATAGCTCATTCCTTTTTTCTTTTTGTAAGTGCGAAAGCTCGATAACCCGATGGCATGACAATGGTTTCATACCCAAAAGGATCCAGATTTGAAATCCAGTGCCATTAAATACGATCCTTGTGTGCGTTTGGCGTATGCTTAATCTAATAATAACTGCCATTTTTTCCCTATGCTTAGGCTTGCAAATTTAGGGAAAAGTTGCTGGCTTAGATGCTGTCCTCTTCATCTGACACTAGTACAAAACCACGAAATCATTAGAGGCGCATTAATATAGTTAAACGGAACTAAAATTTATAATTTTGTAGTCCGATTAATTTTATTTAAGAACAATTAGGTCTAAAAAGAGAAAAGAAGTATGTTCACTTTAAAATCAGGCAAGATATTTGTGTTTCTATTATCTGCATGCACAAAGATAAAAGATTGCTTATTGTAGTCTTTTTATACAAATAAACAGTTTTTTAAAATTATTATTTTGATGAAATTTTGAATAATGCTCTTTAAGTTAAGAAGATCACTATCAGCTTTTCAAAGTATAAAAATAAATTAACTAATTTTTATATAACCTTAAAGCTCGAAAAGCTAACTTTTTGGGATACTAATTACATTATAGTGCAATTATTTTTATTAATCTTGATGATATTCTAATTAATTTGATACACAATATGTAATAATAAATCTTATAAAAAGAACTGTTTCAATGTTTTACGAAATCATTAAGTTGACACTGTTGCCAATGTTAAACTAAAAAATTCTGTCTTTGGACATCAACTCCGAGATTAGATTTTCGCTTCCACTATTATTTCATAGAAAGAATATTTTTTAATTTGCACGAATTTGTAGAAGACAGATTTCATTTTTAATCCTATCAAATTATGGAATTTTAAATTTAATTTAGCATTCTAGATTAATAATTTAACATTTCACATTAATAATTAACTAGGCAGAAATGTTAATATCGCGAACGAACAAGCTGGTCACCAAGGGCGACTAGGTGTAAATAAATTAACATTGTAAAATCTTGTTCAGTCAGTACCATTCTTTAGAACAGTATCTTAACACTAAACCTACCGGCATTTCACCGATACATTGGAATTGCCATTGGAAGCGGTCATTTGACCGGCTCGTGGTAGCTTTAGTGTTAAAATGGGGTTTATTCTTCTGTAATGACGAGTGATGCGTTACAATGAAAAGCTTAGTTCTGATATTGTTTGTTTTACATTTATCATTCATTGAATTATAAAACAGAAAGAATGTTGTGAATATAAAACAGAATTGAGTTATAAAACAGAAAAAGTATAAGTTTATGAAATAATTAATTTGGAAATCCAATTGTAATAATTGCAAGGAATATTTTGATCTACTGACTTGACAAAAAAAAATGTCTTTTCCAAAGCAACATTGTTGTGTGATATTTTATTTCTTTCTTTTGTATGGTTATTGTGCTATTAATTTACTTCATTTTGCATGGAACCTATTAAAAAGAATTTTTTTTATTTTTCTTATCAAGTTCTTATTCTGAAGAAAGAGAGAAAATGAATGTTCTTTTATTTCTCTTGCCTGTTAGAAAGTTTCGAGGTATTCATTAGATAAAAGAAAGTCATAGACAGTTGATATAAAATTGAACAAGAACAATCTTTTTTAAAATAATCATATTGGTATTAAATCTCATTATTCCATCTATGCAAATAGTTCTTCCCATTTTAATCTTTAGTAATCATTTCTATCTGTGTCAAACAGATACAGCCGGTTTTACTTAAATTCGAACCTTCTTTTTTTTTTTTTTTTTTTTTTTTTTTTTTTTTTTTTCATTATCAGATATTCTATAATTTCTTTTTAAATGAAGCTGTAGATATGCATTCATTGACAATACTAACTTTTCTTACAAATAAGAAAAATATTTTAAATTTTATTGGTCTGGCACTTATTGTGATAACGACTCTGCCCTATTTTTGTTGAAATATCATTTCTTTGTGTATGTTATTGGAAATTATGTTTATTTCGTTTAAAATATATATCGCGTAAATTATTTTTGTTAGTTTTAGGTAATTGATTGATTTTTTTTTTTTTTTTTTGTGCTTTAAATCCTTTTTTTTTTTTTTTCACAAAACATACTTTCAATGTATTTAATAAAAGACTCACTTTTGTTTAAAAAAATATATAGTAATAAGTTTCATCAAAACGTTTCCTCGAATATTTATTTCCGAAGTTGTATGACTTGAACTGATTGATAAACGAAGCAATAAATTTGAAACTTTTTACATAGATGAAGATTCTTTGAAACCATTTGATTATTTCTTAATTTTTTTCATTAACTACTAGACATTTTTGGCAAGTAAATGGCTCGTAGTGAATATTAGTTTCATTTATTTTCAATAAAATATATTAAACTTATCTTAATTTTAACTTAATTTACTTAATTAACTTAATTTACATAACTTAATTTTAAAAATTCTTTCAAGAAAGGAATTTAAAATCTTGCGTAATTTCGTATACGAGCCATCTATTTACGGTCAAGTTCAACAACATCGTGAATCTATTGTCAATGATATCATTGAACATTCGGATTATCTATCCGGATTTTCAGTGATATCATAGAAGATAGATTATCCGGATTGATCAGATAATCTATTTTCTAACGTTCGTGGTACTGCAACTTCACTTTCGTATTCTTCATATAAAATATTAAACAGAATTCTTCCTTTTTAGCTTTAAACAATGAGAGAAAAGAAAGCAATTAATTAAATATTTGAAGAAATAATGGTTTAAATTCTAATGTAGAAATAAAATTTATTGATTAAAATTATGCAAAAAAATTTCAAAATATTTTAATTATAAAGATAACTTTTAAAATTTTAATATGATGAGAAACTCAGCTTTGTTTAACAATATTTTTGGGATTACGATGTAAAATCTTCAAAATTTTGCATAAATTTTACTTAATAATTTTTTAAACACTCCAATGTACACATTTTCGCGCTTTATATCCCAAAATTAATAGCTTTACATCTCAAAGCTAATATGTCCTGAAGAGTGAGCTCCAAAACATGCTCACCCTTTTTTCTTTATTATTAGAAGAAATAACTCTAAAACCTTACAACTCAATAAGAACAAAACTCGTGTTTCGAATGAACACTATTTTAATGCAATCATTATACATCATCAAGGTTTCGTCAGTGTAAATGCTGTTTCTTGTGAAAATGAGTTATTTTTTCATTAAAATTATATTCCTACGAATCACAAATTGAACTTAAAATTAAGACATACTGCTTTAACGAAAACGATGAATTTGCATAGAACTGTAAATGCAGCTTGCACACAAAACTTGATGTAAAAAAGCAGAAATAAAAAAATGATAAAAGATGTTCAACTCTGAATTCACTTACACAAGCCATTAATTCCAATATATTATTTGATATTCGCAATACAGAAGACTTAGCAATGCGGCACTGCACCAATCCAGACATTTTTATAGTTTGACGTTTTCTGGTAAACGAATAATAAGAATTAAAGAAAGGACAAATCGCTGTAAGCGGATGTCAATGACCTTTTAAAAAATGGCATTTGTATAATATTTTGAATTATATTTTTTAATATTTATTAATTGTAATATTTTGTAGTATTATCTCCTATATTATTTTACAATAAGTCTACATTAAAATACATTTTTTTTTCCATGAGCTTTTATCATCTCAACAGTCCTCTAGTTTGATATCTGAAGGATAATTGGAAGTCTACTGTTTCGTACAAAATCAAAAAAATATATTGGAGAGAATCTTGTATACATAGAGATTGTCTTGTCAATATAGAGATTCTCTATTATATTGCCTACTATATCGGAAAAAATATAGTAGAGAAACTTGTGCCACTTGAGAAATGGGAAGCTACCAGACAGTTATAATGCGGTATATACAGCATCTTCAACCTTTTTCTATATGTAATTTCTTCCAAAAAAATTCCCTCAAAGACTTAATTTTGAATTTGAAGAAGCTGAACTAAAAGCTGAGACATGCAATTCATTTGAAGTTTCAATACAAAACGAATAAATCTTTTTCATTTCTCCATTTATTGCATGTGACGCAACGCCGAAAGAAAACAAACCTATTGTTAGAAAGCTCAGCCAACTTGCGTTGACCACACCACTTGGGAAATCACCAAAACAAACGCCAAGAAAAGACTCATTCCGCGCGATTAATTACATTCATTAATGGAAACAGTTGCTTCCATGCATTTTCTTCCCTTTTTCTCCCCTCAGCCAAAAAATTGTTCTTCCAGGGTGGTGAGCACACCTTGCAACCTTCGCGGACACACCAACCAACCACCTTCTCCGGAACACGTTAGGGGAAAGGAGATCCTTGAATCATTTTTAGGTTAGGGTCACACGAGAAAGTGATTTTCACTTCCGCATGACGAAAATAGACAATATCTCGCCAAATGTGGCAACCCTGGACCAACTGTCAAAAATGCAATCGAGGGATGAAAAGAGGGTGATTTCCAGCTGGGAAGCTCATATCCCTCAACAGAATCAGTTTGGAACACAGTACTCTCTCCACTGCCCACAATGCTCGGTATAAGAAGCGTCCAGCCCTACACCAACACCAACCATGCTTCTAATAAGAACGTACCACCTAAAGGTATACATTTATATATGAATTATTAATTCTATTATTTATCTTTTCATAACTTTTTATGGCAAATTATCTTTTCCAGATATCCATATGCAGCCTTCTATACATTTCCCCTTAAATTTATGTAGTAGGGGATAAAGGATATAACCCATTTGCATAGTAATAATTTGGCTTATACCATATTATTGACTGGTTGATTGAGTTTAAGTTTTTAATGGATTTTATTTTTACTGTGTTATTAGAATATGCTGGTGATGAAATATTACATCCTAATGAAAATTTGAATCTTTTCCAGCTTAATTCATATCCTGAAGATTTTAATTATATTACATTTCAGCACTATTTGACTTTAATTCCTAAGCAGATTAGTAATTCACATATCAATGGAATGTGTTTCCAGTATATCGCGACTTTATTAATCAGTGATTTATCATAGCATTTTAACAAAAAAATTTGAAAAAAAAAATTTAAAAATATTCAAATTTTGGTTGAAATTTTTTCGCAGACATTTGGTTTTAACATACGAAATTTAATTATTTAACTTGCTTTAATTTCTATTTGTATTCGATAATGCTTAATGTTTCATAGTAATTGTTTCGATGATTCGTATTCTAGTAGAAATTCGAGAACTTTTAAAGAATTAAATAAACTATATTACTCAAACTTTTTTTAAAAAAAATATTTTATTAAATTGTAAATATTAATCACTTTCTAGATAATAAAAATTTATATCTATTTTATATAAAAAATTGAATATTTTAAATATTTTATTGCATTTAAACTAAAATCATCTAGTTCTAACAACCTACTTATAAACTAACATTCTATATTTTCTTGTGAAAAAATATAAATTTCCCTTACTTTTGAAATTTCAATTCAAGAGTTGAATGGTAAGAAATATTTACATTAATACTACATTAGTAAATTCTAGACAATTTCTATTTAATTTAAATTTAAATTTATGTTTTTAATTTATTTAAACTATTATGTTCCTATTACAGAATACAAATGAAAAATTTTCTTCACTTTATTAAAAGAATTAAAAATCCATCATAAGTTTGCATGCAATACCTTCCTTTCATATTTGAATATGCCAAAGTCCCTCAAATGTATGCATTCATTCCTAAAATTTCATTAAATAAAATAGATTTTTTAGCATTTGGGTATAAAAATGTTTTAATGCTGCTTTTAATTCATTTTTTTATCAAATTTTATCGATTTAATTTCCAATCATTTTATTTGAATTAAACCATTCTCATCCCAAACATTTAAAAATTTTATTAACTATTATGAATATTATTATTTGCTATTTATTATCTTTGGATTTTAACAGAACTACTATCCCTTCCACCCCTTTTGCTATTATGTAGATGTGCGTCAATGATAAAGAAACCACTAACTAATGCAAACTTTTTAACTTACATCAAGTAAACACCTCTTTGAAAAGTATGCAAAATATTCTCTTATTACTAAATATATTTCAATCCATTATATATAATTCACACAAAATTTGAGATTTGAACATCAATTTATAGAAATGAAAGACAGATTTTTCAAAGTAAGCAAAGACATATTTAGCTTCCCTTTGTTGAACACACTGTCACTACTTCTTTTGCCTTGGAGTATTCTTTTCAATAAAGACCTGCCATTTTGCTTTGCTTTATAATAAAAACCATTTCGAAATTAGAGCAAACCTAAAGTTTTTGTAATTATCACGTCGTAGCTTTATACTTCATTTGTCACCTTGCGCTTCAGTTGAGAAATAAGATTTCTTCTTTTTCTTTTTCTTTTTTTTAGCTCTTTAAGTAGGTCTTATATGAACAATTATTTTATTGCAACAAAGCAAGAGAATGAATCATCGTTTTATTGCATTAATACTAGCTGAAAATTTCTAAATTTCTCTTTAGAATTGTTTAAATAGTAACTATACTTTCAGTGATTAGAGTTCAAGTTTGCTTATCTTTTTCATAGTTCCAGAAATATAAATGTATAAGAAAAATATATAACTCTCTTCCTTCAGGATTTAGATGAGCAGGTATATTTACATGCATTTTTAATTCAGTGAATAATTCTGAAATAAAAATCAAATATATTTCTAGTATTGCTTATATAATATTTTTGTTTCTAATTACATATTCGATATTTAGGATTCTTCAAAAAAATTCCAAAAAATAATTTTATGAATAAAGGAATATTACAATACAATTTAAAGTCCATATTAAATCTAGTCGAAAATATCTCAAAACAATTATTTTCATTTCTTAAATTTTAAATATAAAATTCAAAAAAACCGCTAGCGTACTACATTTAAATGAACATGCACTTATAATAATAAAACTATCTTATTTTAACATAATCCTTTTTTTTAATATGAAGCGACTAACTGTTTTTTTATTTTATTTTATTCAATTACTTTTATCTTGATCACCATATATTACTCCTAAAGTTAATGATTAACCATCAGAGGGATGTATTTGTAAAGAGTTAAAATATTTTTCTATATATAATTTTGTTCTTCGAAAAGCAAGATATGTTTTCTAATTATTATTTAATTTGTCAATTAGCCCTATGTTTAATTTAAAACCTTAACACATTGTGCCAAATGCTGCTAGAGAATAATCGAAAATTAAAAAATGTTTCATTTTATAGTTTAAAAAATTAATATTTATAAATTGAACGTCGAAACATCATTTTATGTTGAATTCATTAAAGAATCAACGAAATCTTTTTATTATTCTTCAGTTATTCTATTAAAACAATGAATTTTCGATAAGCTTAAACTTTTCAGCCCGTCGAATATTTGGAAAAATTGTAGTTTAAAAAATAATGAAATTCTTTTCTAAATTTGTTTTATTTAGTTTGAAATTCACTTCATTTGACATTATATATTTAAAATCTGATATAATCTTTAGTCAAACAATACTAAGCAGTTTCAGTTAAATATTAATCCCAAATTATAAGTCAGATTAAAGGTGAATAAAACTGAAATGGGATTGTCTTTAAAAGTAAGAATTGCACAATTAAATTACTGAAAATAAATATCATCGTAAAATAGATTAAACATTCTCAATTTAAGCACCAATGTATAATAAAATCACACTTATTACTTATTCTTCACTCAAACCAGTTGTTTTTTCAAACAAACATAGAGAAATCATAAAACATAAACTGAATTCCTTACTAAAAGATAACACAAATATAGAAAAGATTATATTGAATGATCTAAAATCTTTTAAATTTAATGTGCTTATCTATAAAAAAAAAATTTCATGTTGCTTATTTATTAATTCGTTTTCCATTTTTTTTTTCGATAAATTTCCCTTGACCTTTTTGCAATCTTTTCTTACATTGTTTAAGAAAGCCGATTCGCTTACAGTATCTTTTTATCTTCAAAAATAACAAAAAAACGTACAACTATTCGTAAAACACGAACTTTATTCTTCTCTAGTTTGTTCTTTTTTGTGGTATCATTCAGAGATTTACACTGAAAATTAAAAGTAGAAAAGTAGACAACCTTGCTTATTTCCTTCTGTTTGGAATTTATATTGAATGTGACTTATGAGAAGAAAGAAATATATTGAAAGTGACATATCTTTGCCCTATTTTTTACTTCCTGTAGATCGAGAATTTCTTCCTTTCTAAACTTCATCTGCATGATAAAAAAAATATTGTAACTACATAAATAATATGTGCATTTCAGTTAATGAATCAAAGCACGTTTTGATTGTCTATATTTACAATCAGTAGTATATTTTCTTTTTACACTTAACCTTCAGAAATTCAATAATGGAAATTTTTAGTATCATTTTGCTAAGAAGTTTAGATGTTTATATTTAAAATCGTCTGCAATGGAAACAAACCATGAACTAAATTAGCTTTAAATAAATAATAAAAAATAGTTATTGATTCCTAGAGTAATTCCAATAACAATATTAAGAAAATCAAATGATGAAAGTGAACTAAAAACTTTTATTTTTGAAAAAAAGAAGTTTAAAAATCCCAATGCTAAAAACTAGTTTTTATTTATTTAAATTGCAGTATTTAAATCATAGAATTACTACTATAAACATTTCTCACGATGATGACTAATGCTATTAATGGAATTTTTTAATCGATGAAAATATTTTGGAAATTAGTCTTTAGAATTAGGAAATTTGGAATTAGGAAAAAAAATCATAAATATTATATTTAAGTAAATTGCCTGCATGGGTTCATTCATTAAACATTAGATTAAATAAAAGAACTAATCTTATAAAAAAATTCTGCTTTAATATAATTTAAATTTATTATTAAAAACATTCCAGTTTAAATTAAAATTAGAGTTTTAGAATATATGTGAATATTACTTTAAGAATCTATTTTAAACTTCTACATCTTTTACTTTGGATATTAGAAATCCAAAACCATTTCTTAGTCTTTTTAAACTAAATTAAAATAAGATAAAAATTATATTTTTTGCTTTATTGTAAAAAAAAGTAAAATATACAAATTAACTTAGCTTAATACAAAGTTAAAACACATTATTTTCAATATCATACTTTATGTTATTGTTAGTTATTTTGGGCTTGCATTGGCTTGGCTTGTTTTGTTTGAATCGTAGGGATTAACATTATCAAAAGTCAGTACCATTTTATTCTGAATTGAAAAAAATGGATATTTAAAACTCAGTACTATAGTAGAGAGTGGAAGAAAAATTTGATTATAAAATATTAGTTCCGAAAAATTTAGGTTTTAATAATTATCATATGGATCAAACCTTAAAAACTTCAAACATTTATTTTCTCATATAACATTTAATACTTAATGTACACTTCGAAAACCTCCAAGCTTTTACTAAAAATATATCAGATAATGCTATTTCTTCTTGGCAATTTAAAGATTTGGGTTACCTAATTGTTTATGTCAGTTTTTAACTTCGAAATTTCGTTTGCAACATTTTTATACTTAAAATAAATATGTTGAATATGCAACAATCTGTACGTGTTTTGTTCCATTGTATTCTTCAGAAAATTTATTAGTTGCATAAAAGATTGCTACATTTACCATTATGTATTCAAAACGTGTTGTTACTCATAGAAGATCACTCTTAATTTTTTCAAGTAGTTTTTCTTATTTTCTACTACTCAAGCGAAGAAGCAATTCGCAACCTAAATATAAAAAGACAAAAATAAAATGCACCTTAATTAATCAGAAATTATAGTAGCTCTTTATCTACAAAATGCAGTTAATTCACTGAAATCCATTCATTCCTTGATTCATTCAGCGAAGCTTGTCTAATTTGAAGTTGATGGCACCACATTAAAAAAAAAAGATATTGTATTCAAATTGTATAAAAATTCAAATATGAGATTTTCAAAACCAATTTTTCCAGTTTTTGAAATCTAGTTTTTCTAATTCTTCAAATTCAAAATTCAAATCTAGAGCTTTCAATTCTTCAATTATTGAATGGAATTTTGAGATTATTTTTATTTTAAAGAAATTTGAAAAATAAAGCACTTGTTGAAAGAAATTTTGCTAGTGAAACTTCTGATAGATAAAATATTTGCACATTTTCATAGATTGATTTAAAACATATTTTTAAAATGTTGCAAGTGGTAATACGCCGGTTAATTACTAAAGATGAGAACATTTAAAAAAATGTGCATGCATAAAAAAAAGAAAAACAGGATTTTTTTTTCCCCCTCGAAACGCAGAGAAGGTGTTCTTGATAAAATCAGAACAACGAAAGGTAGAGTTGAAATAAAAAAAAAATTATTTATACTCGTTTCTAAAGAATTTGATATATTATTGGTAATCATATTATTTAATTATAGAATAATTTTGTTGAAAAATATCGAATACTTTTTTTTAGTTCATACGAAATTAAGAGAATTTTCAAAAATATTATTGCTTATTTATTTTTATCGCTTAAATTTTGCTTATTTTGAATGAAATTCATCACATTTCCAATAACTTAAATGTTTAGATTAAAATTCTGAAATTTTAGATACTTTGTCGCATTTAACTGTCTTTTATTCCGTAATTGTGGCCATTCTATGAAAGATTAAGTTATATCAAAAATAATAATTTAGAAACGAAATAATAATAAAGATATCCTACGCTAAAGAAAAACAATCCTACGCTTTAAATTTTCTATCAGTTCAATTTTACATTTTGCACTTTTTTATTCAATATTCAGTTCTCTTTCTACATTTTCCTATATAATACTCGTTTTAAGCAGAAATAGAATTATCTGTAAGCTTTTGTGTAAGGTTCCGAAGGCAAGTAAGAATAAAAGTAGTTTACAAACAATAGAGATGGTTTATTGATTTCATTAAAATTGAAAAGTGGCTTCTATCAAATGCTTTTTGTATTCGTTTTATATTAAATAAGGCCAAAGATTTTACTGAAATGATAATTAATTATTTATTATATTTATTTTTTTATTTTATTGGGAAATATTTAATCTAAAATTCTTCAGATGGTGGTTTTGAATTTCATTTTTCGAGAATCTTTGCATATTTAAATTATTTTTATTTCTCGCATTTACATTACTTTTTAGTTTTGGTGATAAATCTGGAAGCAACGCGAAAAATTGTTCTAATTACTAATTTAACTATTAGTCCCCTTTCTCTTCTGTTCAACTTCCGCAATTCATTTTAGAGCACTGAGTCATATTTTCCAGATTTGTAACAAAATGCATGAAACTGTATTTTCTAATATATACCATTGTTCTTGTTAATTTAAAAAATGCTTTTATCGATTAAATTTTAAGATTTTTTAATTAAGCTATGGTTCCATATTTTTCTTTTAATAAAATCTTTAAATCTTTTGGACTGTCAGAATTTGTTATCCAAAATAGCAAGTGGATAGATAAAATATCCAGGTAGAACATTTAAAAAGGGGAGATGGGACTGCTCTTAAGAACATTAAATCTTTGCAGCTTGCATTTCAAGTTATAAGGCAAAGAGTTATGTTAAAAAAATTTTTAAAAAAAGGGGAAAGAAAGAAACATTCTATGAAAATTGCAGTTCCTTTACCAAAGAATGCTTTACTATGTATAAATTCAAACGGATTATGGATGTTTATACAATCATTTATATCTGTTAAATCCCTATATAATTTACAGTTAAATTAATATGCAGCAAGACCATGGTTGAAGTATTACAATACGACTGAAAACTACTATTCTTTTACTTCAAAATTCTTTACCATTTATAAAGTAAATTAATTAGATTTTTGATATTTATTACGATCGTTTGAATCTTTGGCATTTATATAAGTCATGCAATTAAATTAATCAAAAATACGACCAGGATTGTGCCATCACAAGACGAATGAGCTGTTACACGACATTTTGAATGGAAGTGAGAAGTTTTTATTTTCCTCGAGATCGTACATTTTTTATGACAATTAGAAGTTTTTCATTTCAGAGTTCTGAATTCGAATGCCTTAACTTTACCCTTTCCATATGCTCTAATAAGTGCTGCAAGCAAGCAAAAAAAGAAGTAAAATAAAAAATTAGACAGAAAATTTTTCTATTAGTGAAAGAGAATGTGAAGAAAAAATCCAGGATTCGGATATCCTCCAGTATTTTTTCAGAGGGAATTTATGCTGTCAATGTATCAAATTCATTAATTAATTATTGAAACGTTCAACTCATCCAAACTGTTTGAAATCGTATGCTTCGTAGTATCCTGTATTTTTTTTTCTTTTCAATGATAATTATTCCAAACAATTTAGCAGAATTAAATATTCTTAGTTAATAAGAAAAAATCTAGCAATTTGTAACTGAAAGTATATGTTTATTAAAGAATAAAATATGCTGATTCAAAAATATTTGAAGATTTCTTTTTTGAATCTGCAGAATTCAACAGAAAAATGCGAAATATTAAAATGTTAAGTTTTGTGCGGATAGAAACTTCATAGAGCCAAAATTTAATTTTAAAAATCTGCTTTATTCTAAAATAACAAAGAATGAATGAAACGTTATTGAAAATTGAAGCATTAATTATTATTAAACGGTATTGCAAGTTACAAAAGCATCTTTTCAAACTATTTCTTCATTTAAAAAATTTGTTTATTCGCATGTAATAATATTCTAAAGAAAATATATCAAATATATGTGGTTTAAAATGGCAAAGAACTTAAAGAAATACAAAAATTAATTGTAATAAAGCTTCTCGATACTTTAGACTTTTTGTTTTTCATTCGCATTTTGAGATACATTGTACATCTACTATAATGAATTCATAAAAATATTGAATTAAGTATGTGAAAGTAGTGGACTGATCCATCAGTTAGCAGAATAGATTCATCAAAACATTAATATTCCAGAATATTATGTTTCTTTGCTTTTTTAAAAATAAATAAATAATATAATAGATTTTACAGTGAACTAAATAAAATAAATAAATGCAATTTGTCACGATAACGAATAAATTTGTTTCATTTTAGCTCTTTAATGGTCTACACAAATAATTTCGCATAAAAGTGTCAAGGTACCTTTCACAATATCTGAAAACCAAAACTACAAAAATAGGTTAGTAAAATATTATTATGCAAAATACATTAGCAGAGACAATTTCCTCAAATAGGGATTACAAGGCTTCATATAAAATATTTAGACAGTTGTAGAACAATTTGGGAATTTCCTCTTCCGTACATAGACTGGTTCAATGTCATTTGGACAATGCATCATCAAGCAAACCTATCTTAGGACCCCAAAAACGTCGTCCAAGTCCACTTTTGCTTTCGAAACTGTGAAATCACGTGCAACCCACAAACCTAGAATGTCTGTATCGTTCCCAACCTGTTTCGAGCACCTCAGAACCCCGCAGTAAAAGTCCATTCCTTCAGGTGAAAGATATATTTCACAAAAGCTTCCTGTGATTAGAATTTGCAAGCATGTCACTTGGAATGCTGCTGGGAGAAAAGATAGATGGCGTGATCAGCAAGTGAGAGAAGAATGTCAGAATCATTTGCTTTTTCACCATTTTATAACGGATGGAATGAGTGGCATCACCAATTTGAAATCGGTGTACAAGGCTGTTGTTTTATATTTTCTCGAAATCTGGAATAATAAGTCTTAAAAAATCTTTCCTTAACAATTGTATTAGATTTAAACAGTTATTTCTTAAATTAATTTCTGATATTATTTGTCTGTGGTAAAATTTAGAATTTGGTGATGCATTTATTTTACACACTATTCTTAAGTAACAATTATGATCTTTTCAGCATGATTATATCAATTTCTCAATTTTTCAAATATATAAGTTCCAATAAATTTAATGTGCCATCCGTTTTTTACTAGTAATAAAATCTATCTGCAGTTTATTTGAATGCTAAAATATTTAAAGCATACAGACATAATGAATTTCAAATTTAAAAATTGGAAAAGCATTTCGATCGTGCGACAGTTAATTCTTGATAGGAATTAAAACATGCATTAAAGAAAACCAAAAAGCACTTCTAAATTTCAAATAGTTCATCTATTTAATTATAATTTCTACCTACTTATAGCTCTAATGTAATAAAATATTTATAAACATTAAACATCAATTTTCATTAATATTTCTGCTACATATAAATTTTCACGGGGAAATCTCTAATTTTATTTATTGATTCACAAAAACTGATCTTGCAGAAAAAAAACTCGGAAAGCCTTTCTGTACTATGTCTTAGTGAAAAAAAATGTAGCATTAGTTGCTATGTTAGGATTTAATTACCATATATATTATTATATTACCAGCATATATTATTATATTTAAAAATAAGGCGAATCATCATACATTGAATTCTTTCCGAAGAGATTTTTTCCGCTTTTAGGTATTCAGAATGCTGTTTGGCATTTATTCTGAAAGTTTTAACAGTTATAAAGATTCTGAAAATGCAGTTTATATGAAATGTTATCTTAATATAATTAAAAGTCGCTTTTGCTACATATGTATATATGTTCCACACCTCCTCCTAAACAACAGTGTCGAATTCATATATAATCTGCACATGTTTTATTTAAGACTAAAACCTTTCAAAACGCAAATATTTATTACATGCTCAATTAACAGAAAATGGCAACTGAAATTTAGCCATTTTCCCATATTAACGTCGGAGAAAATTATCTCCAAAAGAAAATTTTTCCTTTTTAATCATATAAATTTCATTCCGCACCATTTTAAATTGTTATTTTTTCAAGATGTAATGAGCAATGAAATCTGACAAATCATTTTTCAAGATGTAATGAACAATCATGATAAATCATCAATCTAAACATCAGCCCATAATAAATTACACCATTACAACAAAATTGCTTATAGGTATAATTGTAATTGTTGAAACTTTTCAACATTATCAGTCCTTGTGAATAATTGTGAAACTGTTTTAAAAGTTAATATGGACAAAAAAGGCCTTCTTTTTTTTAATACGCCAATCGTTGAAAATCGATGTTAAATTCTGATTTCAAAACAGGCAGATAAGGAAATCAAATTCATAACTAGCAATACTCAGGTACTGATCAACTTTAATGTCCCTTACAAAAGTGTCTAGATTCCAAAGATAAGAAAAGAATGAGATTTTAATCAGAGGTATGCTTACCCATTTATTTGTTACAAAATCTGTTCTTTGTATCAAATCGCTTTGCAATCAAAATGATTCAACCTTCAGATCCGCGCCGTTTGACCTCTTTTTTGAAGCTAAACTCTCTTCTTATTATAAGTTCTGTGCTAAATAGGACTAACTTCTGATTTTACATTTCGATAAGGTATGTACATTTCTAACAGGTTACATCATCTTGTTTAGAAAATAGGTTTCATATTATTGTTTTGATTTTGTTCTGGAAATGTAATTAGTGTACAGAGATTTGAAAAAAGACTATGGGACATTTTTGCTGTCCTGTATTTATATTTATGAGACACTTTTTTATAAATTTACCAATTTTTTTTAATACATTTAGCCATTTGTGATGAAACAAATGTTCTTTGATTCTGTTTTTCATTAAATCGATTTTGGGTTGGAAAATAAATAGTCATTTCTTCAAAAGGTATTTTAGGTTTGATACCGCATAAATTTAAGTAATTGCAAAAATCCTTTTTCTAGATTATATAGTAAATTATTTAAAAGCAAAAATTCAAATGAGAATTATTTTTTTTTCTTTTCAATACTTTCACATTAAAAAGTTGCACAGATTTGATCTTTATTTCATATTATTTGTTTCAAGTTCCGAAATAATAAATATGTTAGTATTAATCTTCTCCTCGTGTTGTTGCCATGCAGCTTTTTGAAATATTTACGCGAAAAACAGGTATTTAAATTAAATCTGTTTGAAATCCATTTTGATGGGGCTAGGCTGTTTTGTGTTGGACTTCGTAACTTTTGAGTTCTTGCCAGATGGCGAGTGCTCATCGAATTACCGCTCCACGCCAAATGAAGCGTCCTAGGCCCCGATGGATTTGGCATTGCCAATGTCCACTTACACTGCAGTTTTGGATGGAGTCGGATTTGAACCTAGAACTCGCTATCCCAAAACGAAGGCCTTATCGTCAAGTCGCAGCGATAGCCTTTGCAAACAAGTTCAATTTTTTCCCCTTCCTTTTTTCAAAATAATAATTATTATTATTATTTAATAACTAACTACAAGAATATAAGCTCGATACATTTTAATAAGAATAAATGTTATACATGTATAATTAGTAAACTTTTAGTGGGGGGATTCTTTTATTTTACAAAACAATCAATTTTTTTTCTTGTTTTTGCATGACTAACTTAAAAAATATAAACTCGAGACATTTTAATATGAATAAATACTTTACATTATAATTATGACTCTATTAAAAAAAATTTCAACCCTTCTCCACTTTTAATGCAAATAAAGACATATATTCGTATCAAAAGACATCTGTCTATATTTTGCAAAATTCTCAAACCTACACTGAACATCGAAACAAGAAAACACCTTCTAAGCTTCGTGATTTTCAGATTTTAACCAAAAAAAGTTCCTGCTAAATTTTATTACTTGCTAAAAAAAAGTGAAGCAATTTATAATCTTTTTAATAAATAAAACATTAGAAAAAAGATCGTGAATATATACTAAAATTGTCTAGGCAACAAATATTTAGTCCAAAAGAAAAAAGATGAAAGCTTGTTTCTCTTTATACATGCCCGATAATCTCAAGGAGCCTCAACCAGGAAACCGTTACTCATGCATCCACTTTGCATGCATCCACAATGTCACAGCATTTAACCTTACTGAAACAAACCATTTTACTACAAGATGGATTACAACACAAGACTATTCTTTAGCAACATTTTTCCTCTAAACTTTTTGTACTTACAACTTGATATTCCTACTGCAAAATTACAAAGATAAAGAAAGCATCAATAGATCATTTCGAAACACAGTTTGAAGAAAAACATTCGTAAGGCTGGTTGACCTAGTTAGCATTGTGGATGATGCACCGGAGGGTTCGTTGAGAGGATCCGATTTCATTAACAGAATTAATTAATCGTTGTTCCTTCCAGAAATTTCATGCAATCAAAAATCGATCTAAAATTTCACAACCTACAGATTCACCTTGCTCTGTATTTTACCTAAAGCATAATAGCCCTCCATTCATTTTTGCAGATTTTTTTTACCAATTCTTACTTTTTGTAGAGCCTAGGGGAGACGACATAACTCAATAATTTTCCTCGTTTACTTTCTTCTTTTTTTTCACTTTTTTCTAGCACAGTAGAGCTAGTTTCCGTTTCTTCTAGCCCGAAGCTAAAAGGAGAAAGTTGAAAGATGATAATGATGGCCACTTTCGCTTGAACTGTTCAAATTCGAAGTGACGAAGGACTTTGTGCTGACTCGAAAGTGTAAAATCGCGATGGCGTGACGATAAATAATTACGATAACAAAGAGTTGTAAATGGATGTGGAGCGAGAACTATGCATCCATTTACAACTCCGTTGACTTCATTAATATGAATGAAACTTTCTTTTTTATGTGGTAGCAGTTTCATTCAATGAACTATCAAACTAAGACATTTCAGATTTAATAATCCTTCTTTTATTCTTTGTGGCCGAATGTTAAATCGTGAAATAATGTCAAAGGGTTCTTAACTAAGAAATAAATGTCTTCTAAATCTTTATCACTATACATATCATGATTTTGGTTGTTATATTAATAAATCAAAACTGGTAGATATTTATTAGAATTTGTAGATATTTCCTTTATAAAAAAAAACACCTTTCATTTTAGAAAATAAATATCTGTGTAGTTTAATTTTGAACGATTTTACCATCCTTTCTGTCTAGTATAAATGATTTAAAATAGTTTGTGCTCAATTATGATGAATTTTTAGTAACTGAATTTATCAATTTTCACATTCACAACAAATAAAATAATGTTTTCGTGATTCGTAACTATTTAATTTCTAAATTTGTGCTCTAATATATTTGTGCTTTTTTATTTGTATATTTTTGTAACAATCATGTGCATCTATATTTTTTTTATATTACTTGAATGCAATAAAAATGCATGTAAAAGAGTATTATATCATGCGCAAACTTAGAAATTATATTTTATCAAGATAAATAAAGAATTATTCAGTTCGATAAATCTAAAATAGATTAAATTCATTTTGATAAAAAAGCATAGAATGTGTTAGTGGATTCTTTTTATATATTTCCAAATAAAAAATCGGGGAAAAGATAATAGATTAATAATAGATGATAGATAAAAGAAAATAGATTAAAAAAACTGCAAAAACGGTATTTTTACTCTTATTAAATAGCTGTTACTATTTTTCATATTATATAACATTAAATAAGAAACAATAAACAATCATTTAAAAATCCTTTATAATCATTTATCTCCATTTAAAAATCATGTATTTTAGCATTTTCTTATAAATGTTAATCTTTTTTCGCAGCTAAAGGCAAGAAGGGGTTAGTGGACATCATCTCAGCCGGTACTCGTCAAATATGGAACAAGAAGGTTCCTGGCACCCAAATGGAAAAACTACAGAACATCATCCAGGATAAATACGGCGTCAAATTCGGTAAAATAACCTGGAAAATATTTTACTTATAAAGCTTTTTGTCATTATTCCATTTCTCCCAAACTATTTGTTTAAAGAAAATTTTGTTGCCTTTTTTTTTTTTTTGTTATTATTATTCATTTATTTATTTCCATTTCTTTCATTAAAAGTTCAGAAATCTATGCTCGAAATAAGACTTGGGAGATGAAATAAAAAAAATAATTTGATAGAAGATTATAGTACATTTATTTTGTTTTCTTCGTTTGATTACTCTTGCATATAACAGGGGAAAAAATATATTTTTAAGTATTTTTTCATTTTATTTTTTCAATGGAATAATTTCAATTTGTGTTTAATAATATACAATGAAACATAGTTATTAATTTTTAAGAAAAATATGTTATTAAATATACTATTCTGAAACAAAGATACTGTTTCTAAATCAAATTCTATTTTAAATAGAAAACCTGGAGAATGTGTAAACTAAATTCCTGTTTTATTTTATTTTAAAGAAATATTTATTTTTATTTCTGAGGCATATCTTCATATTATCTAAGTAATAATTTGTAAGTATTTGACATTCACGGCTTTAAATATAGACTAAATCTTTCTCCTGTTTTTTTTTCTCGTATGTAATATGATTGATTGCATTAACGTAATAAAATGCACTCAATTTATTTTAGCATGATTCTGGCAGAACTTTCACAGACAATAGATTATTAGATAAGATGTGTGTCAAATTTAATTATATGAATTGATGCTCATTACAAATCAAGAAACATAAATTAGAATTTTTAGTTTTTTGACGATTTCTATTAAAAATGTTTTTTTTTTTTTTTTTTTTTTTTTTTGAAATTTACAAAAATGCTTAGGCAAACCTACTGAATTTCTAGCTTTAGTATTTTTTTAAAAATCTAGATTTCATATCAATTTATCTATTTTTATAGTATTATGTGTCTTTCTAAATATTTATCCAACTAAAAAAAACAGATTCATCAGAATTTTTTTACTAAAAACCAATTCTGTTTAAAATAATGTCAATATTTTCAAATTTCTATTCTTACAGTCAAATAAATTTTTTAAAGCAATTGCTCATCCTTCAATTTCAATTTACTCTTATTTAAATGAGTTTAATCTATATGATTACATATTTTTTTCAGAAAATTACTGGGATTTCCATGAGTGGTCCATCAAAAACTATTCTCAGTTTTGGGAAGAAATTTGGAACTTTTATGAAGTTGTCTGCTCGAAACCTTATGATCAGGTAATATTAATGTATTAAATTATGTAATTACGTTACATTTTACAAAAAAGAATCATCAAAAGAATCATTTTTCATAAAAAATATTGTGGGTGATAAATATATATAATGATCACCTGATGATTAATATTAAGATATATCATTACTTTTGTATATTCATGAAAAGTACAAAAAAATTGTCCCATCAATAAATAACTCTTTTTATTCTCTTTACTAATTTTTATTTCTACTTCTTTCAGATAAATCTTATTTTTAAGGCGTTAAACATATTGAAACGTTAAAACATATTGGCTGCAACAGATTAATTTAATCTTTTCATGGCTTTTTTTTTAAGCCTTTGCCTTTTATTTTCTTCAAGGAAATTTTAGAAAGAGATATACAAATTCAATTTATATCTTCTTCAGATTTTTTAATGAAATATAAATGAAAAAAAGTAAAACGAGCTCAAAATACGGCAAATGAGGCTTGTGCTTCAACGAATTTTCTTGTATGTTGAGCATCATCTTGAAAAATAGTGCATTTTTCTTAAAATATTATATTAAAATTCTAATTAGGATTTTAAAAAGTTATTCTTATTTACAGTTAAATGCGGTGATATTTTCAAAACTTACAATGTTACTTTTCCAAATTTTTGCTGCTAACATTTAGAGAAACTAACATCAGCTCATAGTTCTTAAAACTAACATGTTTGCAGCAATGAAAGTATATATTTTTTAATCGATTTTGGCTCGTGGTTTAACACGCTTTGTTTTCATTTCAGCCCTCCAGGCGAACAGGAGATCGAGTCATAGATGTGGAATGGTTCCCAGGCGCTAAGTTGAACTATGCAGAGAACATCCTTCGATATCGAGACGATGGGGTAGCCCTCATCTGTGTTGGTAAGCAATCACATGCAAATAATCGATAGGTAACGCGTTTGAATAATAAATATAACTCTTTTTGTAACATCTTAAATCCTTTTGCGTTGTATCGAAATCTTGCTAAACGAACTTACGTACTGTGCATGAAAATAGAAACTGGGCTGTTACATTTACATTAGATGGGAAATATTCTAGTACATGCTAAAAATTGCAGTGTAAAATTAGCATATTGCTATAGATATATGATATTTTTATGGGGTATAAAATGAAAACGTGAAATAAAACTTCGTGTAGTAGGACGTATCTTGATCGTAAAAATGAGCTTTTGTTGAGAATTCAAAAAAGAATTTTTTAATGATTTTTCACAATTTATTGACAAAGTTTTTACAAAAATTCTTCTTTTAAATGTTTTAAGAAAATTCTTCAAAATATTTTAATTTCATGTTACTTTAAATGAATTTTGCCATTTTAAAAAATAATCGAATTTATCAATTATTCAATAAATTCTTAACTATTTAATTGATTTAAAAAATTTTGCTTCAGATTCAAATAAATTTCCACTAAAAGAATATAATCAAATATCTTAAGGTTTTGTTCCCAATAAGCAAATTTTAGAAAATTTTATATGTTTGCCGCATGATATATGTGGCTTCTCCTATTCGATAAAGGAGTAATTTTTTATTTATTTATTTATTTATTTGAAGTCACTTTCATCTTTATGCCTTAACATAAAAGCTTTGCTCCCATATTTTAATTTGTGCAAATACTTTTTTTTTATTTTTTTTTGCTTCTATTTTCGCAATTTTTAGAAACGAAATTTAAGACGTGTTTAAATCTTTCCAAAGAAACGAAGGATAGAAATCTTTCCAGAGTATTCCTCGAAAAAAAAATTTATTAGTGAAAAAAACATTAAATAAAATCAAGATAAGAAAAATGATATATTGTTTTTTTAAAATAACTTTATAATTTGTTTGGAAGAAGGGCATAAATTTGTAAAAGGAATCAAAAGTATTTTCATAGTCTCGTCTTTGAAAACTGGTGCTGCCATCTGTTTACAAATTTACATACTTCAAAATAAATTCAAGAAATCATCAAAAATTTTTCAAACAAAATTTCTATATCAATTGCTTTTGTTGCGGTAATTGCATATGATAAGCATTAAAAATTCCAGCGTTTTTGCATATAATGTATATGGAAATCTTTAAATTCAAAAGTATTATTTATATATTTTCTTATTGAAATCATACCATCTCTAAGCGCTTATTTTTTAAAAAACAAAACAAGATAAATGTGGAATATTAATAAAAAAAACATATTCTGTAAAAATTATATACATAGGATAGTAATATATTCAGATATGCTGAATACTTTATTAATGGAGAGTTTTCTCTGAGCTATCTGCTATATATCAACTTTTTAATAAATTTATTTTAAGGATATAATAAATTTATTATCTTTAATAAATAACAGATTATTAAGAAGTTATTTTTCTATTTACTTTTGCTCTAATTTCATTAAAAAAATTTACTAAATTAAATACTTTTCCTCTAACACCATTGAATAATTTCTATTGATGGTTGATTGATAAATTAGCCATCAATCGAATGCATTTAATTAGTATTAGAAGAACATGTATTTAATTGGTATTAGAAGAAAATTTTATTTCTCATCTGAAAAATTAGTGAGATATGAAAAAAATATAATCTATACTCAAAAAAATTTTCGTTTACAAAAAGTCTTGAAGAAATACACAAATTCGTTTTAATATCAGAGATCGAAGAAAAATGCAGATGTCACAGAACATTTTATTTCACAAAAATAATGAGTATTAAAAAATATTCAAGTATAAGATCAGACATGATCTGAAAACAAAATATAATCTGAGGCTAGAACTATTAGTTTTATTCAAATTAAAGCAAATAGCTTCATTCCATTTGAAATTTTATACTAAATAAATTATTTAACATTTTTTAGAAATATTAATACATAAGTGCATGTTCTTTAATCTTATTCTTAACATACCCTGAATGTATCAAAATTTCTTAAAAAGGATCTTGTCAGAACCAAGACCTTCGACTATTAAGTTGTTGATAGATTTAATTTGATTTCCAGTATTTACTTTTCAATCACTCAATTTATTCAATTATAATACAGTCATTTGTTTTACTCCTTTTTATACATAAAAGCATTAAAAGCTGGTGTTTTAAAATCCTAATGATAGTATTCAGAAAAAGTAATTTAAAAATTTGATCCTTTAGATGATTTAGAATTCCAGCCCTATTTGGTTTCATCGATTCTTTAGTACTGATCAGAATTTTTGTTATTTCAGTCAAATGTCATAAAATGTTTGCTTAGATTTTATTCAATAGCAGATAAAAAAAAAAGGTTATAAGTCCAAAATCAAACGTTTGACATTTTTAGTTTTAAAATAATGAATTCCTTAGTATAATATTATACCAAAGTAATTTTCTGTACAATTTAAAATAAATTCATATAAACCATAATGATTAAATCAAACATAACTTTCGAAGAATATACATTCATTTATTATTAATCTTCAATCTAATTTCTGGCATTCCCTAAAGTAAAATAAAACTCCAAACAAAATCTTGACAGTCAGACAGCCTGACTACATTTACAATCATGCCATCGAAGGACTATATCTCAATTATACAGTGTTTACTTTTTAATGGTTTCTCTCGAAAGTTCAGTCGATCCAGAAGTTCGTAACGTAAAATTATAACCCTTTTTCGTCCTTATTATTAATCCTCAGACTTCTAACATTCCCTACAGCTAAGTAAAACTTCCACGCAAAACCTTGACAGTCAGATAGCTTGAGTGCTTTGACAATCCTGCTATCGAAGGGCTAAATTTCAACCACTCCCATTTACTTTTCACTGATTTCTCTAGAAAATTCGATCGATCTAGTTTAATGTAAAATCAATATAACCCTTTTGCATCCTTTTTTTTATTTTATTTTATCTGAGTATTCCAAGGTAAAATAATTTCGATATCCTTTAATCCTCGTTTCAATTTCAGACGAGGATGGAAACGAAGTGAACGTGACCTTCGCTCAGATGTACGAGGAAGTGAGAATGTACGCTGCTGCCTTCAAGAAAATTGGCCTTCAAAAGGGGGACAGAGTGGCTTGTGAGTATCGCCAATGACCATTAAAGAACAATTAGGAAGAATGCCATGAGCAGATCAGTTTGCTTGGATCAATATTTTGATTCATGATTCTGGTTTTGAAATCAGGCATTTTTCAACAATAAAAAAAGTTATTAGAGTGAAAAATATTCCATATGAATCTTTAAAATCTGAAGAGGGATAAAATATTTGATTTTAAATCATCCATAAAATGTTTCATTTATAATTTCATTATCAATAAATTTCATAATTAATGCTTTTTAGCATTACAAAACAAAAGTTTTGAAATGGCGTATAAATTAGCCAGTTAAAAGATGAATAGTAGGTTTTTGGCATGTTCAAAATTCATTCATTAATTGTCGTTATGTTTATTTAAGTTGTTTCATTGACAAATAGTGTTATTTGTCAATGTTTACAAAAATATCATTACTTAACATGGGCCTGATTAAACATACATAATCAATTAGACAATACTTAATTGAATGATTACAAAATATTACAATTAAGAAGGCTTCCAAGAGATTTATTAATTTTACAAAAACCCATATTTAATCCCTTTTATTTCATTAGGCCATTTTCTCAACTGCAGAGAAATTTTAAAATATAATTATCCTAGATTTTTTGTATGAAATTATAATAGAAATGGAATCTATTATATAGTTATCAGTAGTTATCCATCAGTTCTATTATGTATTTGATTTAATTAAAAATTCTCGATATTTTAAGTTAAAACATCAAAAAAGGCAAATAACTTCACAGTAAGGAAGAGTTAAACTAGAAAAATAAAAATCAAATTCATAAATGTTATAATAACTACAACATTTGGCTTAATAAAAAGATATGAAAGTGTGACAGATTTGTTTTAATACTCTTATAATTTAATAACATTTTGTAACTTATTTAACTGGACACAATTATAGAGCTGCAAATGATATGCTATCATTCAGTCATTCAGATGAGGTCAAATTACTATCACAAATTATTAGCAATTTTCTAATTAATCTGAACATGAGAAACATATAACATTTCCAATTATTTTTATAATCTTTTATAAAATATGTTTCTAAAATAAAAATAAATTACATATTTTTAAATATACATCATGTCTAGAGTGAATTATGTTTTTAATCTTATTTCGTTATTAGTCAATTCTCGCTTACGTAGCATGCATCAAATTCATACTCTTTCGGAATTTATTGTGCATACTGCAAGAGGAAAAAAAAAAATGACACACTTTGGCACAATGCCAGATAAATTTATTTTGATGTTAAATGCCCTCAACAGATTATGATATATATACATTCTTCTTTTTTTTTCATATACAAAGAAATACCTAAATTCTCAGCAATTATTAAGACTTATTTTATACCATAACTAGGGAATGGTATATTCCGAACAGTAGGATAAAGTGAATGTGAAAATGCATTCAGAGGTCATATAGCTTCAAAAGAGAATTCTCCATAATTTAGCTGAGCAAGAATTTTGATTTGGGAGTGTGCAGATTCTGAAAAATAAAAACGCGTGCAACTCAGAAGTTAAAGTGAAGTTTGAATTCAAATAATTGGAAAATATTGAATTTTAAAGCATGGATACATTAAAGTTATTACAAATGTACATATATATTTCATGAAACTGCGACAGTCGAAATTATTCTGAAATTTAAATTAAAAGAATTTATATCTTTCGATGCAGGTTACATGTCTAACAGACGGGAGGCCATTTACGCCATGTTGGCAGCAGCAAGCATGGGAGCCATATTTGGTGGCCCGTTGCCATTTTACGGTGCAAAGGTAAGGAACCGAACTATATTCAAATCAAATGTCAGAGATAATAATAAAAATTTCCGGTGTAGATCATTCACTTTTCCTGATTAATTCATCTACTTTAGTGGATTCTGTGGATTTACATGATTTATTTTATACTATTCGCAGGCTGTGGCAGCTATCATGGACATCATGAAGCCTAAATTCCTCATCACAGTGGACAGATTCCAATTCAATAAGGATGAGATTAACATCTTGGAGAGACTTCCAGAGATCGTAAATGGTAAAAAAAAAATTAAATAAGATCCTTTATTTTAAAGATAATTATTCATAAAATAAATACAACTTTTTCAATTTTATTAAAAAATTGCAACTTTTTGTTTTATTGTTTTCAGATCAAAAATGCATTGAAAAAGTAATCATCATTCCAACCAAAGAAAGCTCCAAATTAAAGGACATAAGCTCAGTAAACAACAGGTAAAAAATTCAAGTGTCAATTTTCTTCATAAAGTTTATCTAATTTATAAAAGTTTTGAACGTAAAAGATTTATATATATTTCCTACATTTACAGCTGCTTCCTCGACGAATTTCTAGAAGGGGCCTATAATCCTGATGGAAGTATTCCTGAACTTGTTTTCGAACAATTTCCATTCAACCAACCCGTTTTCATTAATTTCACATCAGGCACAACGGGATTGCCGAAGGGTCTCGTCCATTCTGCTGGAGTGAGTAAAACTATTTAAAATTTGTTTTACAGAGAAAATGCATTGTTCTAAATAGTGTAAGTTTTAAGAGAAATTGTATCCTTTTTCATGCATTCATACCGTTCACTTCATATTCATGTATTTCACACCGTCCACTTCAGAATTTCTCTTCAAGCAATTATTTCTGTTGTATCTATTTTAAATCCACTAACTATTTTTTTTCTAAACAAAATTTCCGTTTCATTTTAAAATCCTCTTAATTATTATTTTCTAAACTGAAATTTTAAAGAGATTTTATTGAAAATTTTAATTTATAGAATTCAACTACCATATCTAAATTTTTTTTAAAAAAAAACTTTCTTTCCAGACATTTTTGCCGCTTCTCAGAGATTTCGGTCTGCACTGCAATCTTGATCGAACCACTGTGACCCTAGCCATGCAACCCGTAAGTACAAAACTGCTTTTAATATTAACTGAAAATTAATTAATTGAATCTTAACTATCTGAGCAACGAAACCAATTAATATTACATATTTATTACACA
Source organism: Argiope aurantia (assembly GCA_026543865.1). NCBI lineage: Eukaryota > Metazoa > Arthropoda > Arachnida > Araneae > Araneidae > Argiope > Argiope aurantia. The sequence continues at coordinate 153,789 of JAPMOR010069956.1, read as the reverse complement.
TATTAGAAACCAATTAACCAATTTATTTATTAGGAAACCAATTTCTTACACATAATGGGGACAATTCTAACAATTTCTCATTAGTGTACTTACCATATGCTTGCATTATATTTGAGTACAGGATTTTAAAATATTTAAGTTGATAAAGAATTAATTAATATATTGAATGTTCAAAATTCAGAGAGAAATTCAATCTTCGATTTGAAAATAAAATAAAATAAACAGGGCAATCTATGTATATAAGGAAAAGAAAATTATTTTAACTCAGAGAAATGATTACATTAATTAAAAGAGCTTCCTAACTAAATTTTATTAGTTAATAGTAATACAAAAAAAACATTATTTATATAATCAAAGAGACATAAAACGTGAGTATATATAAGATACATCCTATCATGGTTTTTTTTTTAAAATACTATACACACATTTATCATTTTGTCTTCAGGTCGGTTGGAATCTGTGGAATTTGTACGTCGGAAACCTGATGCTTGGATCCAGCCTTCTTCTGTACGATGGTCTTCCCTGCTTCTTGTCCAAACATGCTTTCTGGGACGTCATGGACAAATATAAGGTGACCTTCGCCTTCATCGTTACCAGCATCATCGATACCTTCGAAAAAGAGGACATCGTGCCTGGTAAAGTTAATGTTTTCGATCATTTAGATTTCAATTATAATTGTGCGTTTGCTTGTCTCGGACTTTATTTAATAAGAGGCCTTTAAAGATTTTCAAAATATGAAACGAATAAATAGTATCATTCGAAAAATCCTTGCACATCTCACATAAGAATTAAAACCTGTAAAGATAAGATAAAAGATTGGGAAATATAGGCATATCAGGAAAGTTTTCATTTTTTAAACATTCACATTATGCGCTTGAAACTCTATTTTAAATCATTCTCAAGAATTATATCTAGGATTAAAAAGATTCTGATGCCAAAAATTAAAAAGAAACCATGACAAAATTTTGTTTAATATGCTTTTAAACTTGATTTTGTCTGTGGAAGAAGAAAAACTTAAATAGATGTTTCTTAAAACATACAAAAAAATATCACAGAAATTGTATTTTTATTGCCATTTCCATTGATCTCATAAATGAAAATACGCAGAAACATATTTTAGATTTTATTTATCTTTAAAACAGGATTCTTTTGATTTATCATGGCAACATCATTTATAGGTAATAAATATATTATAATATATTATAAATACCTTAATGCATTTGTGGCACCATTAAAATATTAAAAATAAAATATACATAGAAATCCTATATTATCCAATGAAAGGGAGCTCCCTAAAACTTTCTCTCATACTAATGGAGGTGTTATCCCAGATAATACCTTGCATAGATTTGGCTTACAATAGTTACGAAATATTAACTTTTCGCGAGAATTTAATATTTTTATTGAATCTGTTGTGTGATTCTTTGCAAGTTTCGGGACGATGAATCCCTTGCATACCTTTAATAGTATCCAAAAATCAAATTTGTACTTTAGATACATTTTTTCTAACTGATTAAAAAAACAATTTGGCACAAAACTGCATTTGTAGTCGCAAAATTCCATACCAAATCTTTGCGTTTCACATTTACATGTTTCTGAAAATACAGACCGACAGACCGTCAATCCCTTGATGGATTTGACTCAAAATTTGAAAGCCACCTAGACAACAGATGTTAAATCTGTATATCGATTCTTATCTATCAGACTCTCTTCCTTTTATAGTTATTGTGTTAAATTATATTCAAACAGCCGGACAGATAGATTTCCTCTGAGTAGATTTTGATTAACATTTGATAGAAATCTATAAATTTAGTATAAAGTTCGCATACCAAATTTCATTCATCTATATCAAATCGTTTTTAAGTTATCTTTGTCACTGACAGACATTTTCCGGAAATGTGTTTTTCGAACGCAGAGCGGTCAGAAATGTAAAGATTCGTCAAAATCTTGAATTCGAATATTTTAACTATTACAATACTTCCTTTATACTTCGTATGCAAGAAAGTAAAAACATAAAAGTTTAATTTGGTCCCACATAATATTCATTTGAATACTTAAAACTTAATAGGATTCCCTACTCAGAATTTTCAAAATTTCAGTCAATACTTTTAACATTTCTTCATTTTCATCAGCATGGCAAATTACTTTAGATAAATTTAAGAGTATTCAAGGTTTTCAGCCCAAGCTCTATTACGAACTGACTGTGGAATATCTTTTAAGTTAGTATAGCTCTGAATTTGGCCTTCAAATACCATGTTAAATCTCGCCAACGTTATGTCTAATGTCAGTAACATTTATCAACAAAGTTTCGCAAAACCTGTAGTACTATACCGTTAGACTTCCAGTTGCTTGGCCTTGATCTTACCATCGAATGTCGATTTGAATAAAATATATAAAAACTGCAAATCTTTTTGTAAAGAACATTGTTCAAAAGGGCGGGTACGACTGAACAGAAGAAATAAGCTCTTTGAATATCAAGGGCATGTTAAGCTTTGGTCAGTAGGCCGTAACGTGGTTAACTATTCAATACACCTGGACAAAAAGGCTTCAATAAACCTTGAAGAAACCGGAAATATATTTGTTCAATTCTTTTAATGAATTTTTAAATATAAAAACGTGATATAAAAATGAGCCGCACAAAATACCAAACATTTTATATGGATTTTTATATTAATAATATGCCTGTCATGAATATTAATAGAATTTCTTAAACTTGATTATAAATTCGTTTCACGCCCAATATTTCTATAAGTGACTTGCTATTTTATTAAATAATTAAAAGTGGTAACTTTAAGGTCTCTTTCTAAATCATATGTATAAATATTTCTGACATGCTACATCACATATTTTGAATTAGACGAATTTCGTCATTGTCATATGCCCATGGTTTAAAATTTTGAAATATTTCCCTATATAGTCTTTTCGAAAAGCACAGTTTTAGCTTCAAAATTGACAAAATTGATCAAAATTTTAAGAAATCCTTAAGTAAGAATATTTAAATAAATTTAACTATGTAAAATTAATTATGTGAAACTAAATAAATTATTCAAAGTATTAGTTATTACTTATGCCTTTTTATAAATTAATACTTTTATTTTATAAAATTTCAGTCAAAGATGCATTTTAAAATTAATTTTTGTGACCTTAACAGATTCACATTTTTTATTTCAGCTTTGGAATTTTATGGGATGATAATTCACTGATAATTTTCAAAACCTATGCCTTACTAATATTTCCAAAGGCATTAGTAAGGTATTGTTTTTGAAACATTAGCATTGATAAGGCATTGGCATTATTTTTTATATAACAGTTAAAAATTTAAAATCATATTCATTTTATATCACATTGTGAAGTATTTTTCAATTTTATAAATGTTTAATTTTTAATTAAGCAAAATACAATTTCCTTAAACAATACACAAAAGCGGCTGAAAAGCTTGAATCAAAAAAGAGAAACTGGAAGTGATTTATAATAAAACGCTTTTAGTACTATAAATCTCAATATTTTGACAAGAGAGTTTCTGAAAATATAACAATGATTCCTAAATATTTATTGTATAATACATTTTCTTTACAAAGAATATTCTATTATTCCCAAATTTACATTGCAGAAGTTTTTAAATATGTTCCCTTCGAGATTTCACCTAAACAAACAAATCTTTGTTTTAATTAAACGTTGTATATACTGTTCATTTCAGAATATCGCGACTGAAACTTTTCAATCTTGCACTTATCTAAGGAGTAGTACACGAAAGATAGGCGGTTATTACACCTCCCAATTCCACGATTAATCTGAGTTCACCCTATTGCTAAATGCTATATATTGATTTAAAATTCATTCATTTGCAATTCCAGCTCCTGATTGCAAGTTGGAGCATCTGAAATTGATTTCCATCGGCGCTAGTCCAGTTAAACTTCAAAACGTAGATTTCATCTTACAAAAAGTGAAGCCAGACGTTTTCGTTGGATGCTTATATGGTGAGTTTGCAAACAATATTTGCTTTATTTTTCACTTTCAGTATGTCACTTAGCAATACATAAAAATAAAAATACATAAAATGATAATACATAAAATGATTCTTTCGAAATACATAAAATGATAATACATAAAATGATTCTTTCGAAATACATAAAATGATAATACATAAAATGATTATTTCGAAATACATAAAATGATAATACATAAAATGATTATTTCGAAATACATAAAATGATAATACATAAAATGATTACTTCGAAATACATAAAGTGATAATACATAAAATGATTCTTTCGAAATATTAAAATATGAAGAGGATCAAATTTTAAAATTCTACCACTATGAATGACTTTAATTTAAAACATTGAAATTAAGCATTTTCTTCAATGATCTAAAATATCTAGCACATTTACTCCATTTTCTTTTATATCTCAATTAACGAATTGAACGATTTGAAATGTATTTAATTAATTTTATTGAAATAAAATAATTTATTTACAATTTCATAAAATTTATGTATTGCAAAATTATTCACAATTTTAAGATAAAAAATTTAACTTTCTGTTCAATATGACATATCAATATCGTTAGGAGAATCTCTCTCTCTCTATCTATCTATCTATTTATCTATATTGTTTCAAAAACGGAATTTCAAGGAAAGCATTTTTTGGATTTTACTTTAATTTTTTAAGTCTATTAAAATCAAATACAATAGTATATGGGATTAATTTATTTCATTCCAAGCCTTATTATCTTATTTTATAAGTACTTATGAATAGTGATCAAGTACTGAATTATTCATTGAAATTATTCACCTAACATGTATCTATTCGTTTCAGTTTTAGCCATTTCCTTTATTTCATTAATATTTTCATGTCATTGTTAATTCTAGTGCTTAAGAAACTGTATGGCAACCCGTGTTTTTGATTGGATTTCCAGCTAGGGAACTGGATAAAAAGAAAATTGTTAATACATAAATCTTGATATTCTTTGTAATAATTTTTTTTTCGCAATGCAGGTGCTACCGAAGTCATTGGTGTGTTTTCCGGGTTCGACTACAATTCACCAGTCTACAGTTCAGAGATTCAGTGTCCGGCATTGGGAGTCGATATTCGAATTTTCGATGACGAAGGTAAGAATCGATTAATTAGAATTTAATTTGAATTTTAACAGATATTAAATTTTTACAATGGTGGATTTTCGATTAGGACCCCTGAAATGAAGGACGACCGCAGGCAATTCAATTAAGAAAATATTTTTAATCAAGTTGCCACATAAATAAATTTGTAAAAAAAATGCAAATTCTATGAATCAATTAAAAATTCTTTTTAGCTAAATTTCCACATAAATAAATTTTTAAAAATACAAATTCAATGTATTATAATATATTAGAACTATCTGTTTACGCTGATTTATTCAAATCATAATTACTTAGATTAAATTATTAATAATTACTTTTTAAATATATTAACAATAATTATTCATTCATAAATTAATTAAATTGTATGTCATAGATTATATTCTTGATAGGTCGTATAAAATAATAATTTTTAATGTTATATTTGATTGAAGTTTATTATTCCTTTGTGATCTTTCATAATTATTAAATCTTATATTCGTAAATAATAAAATCATTAACTTAAAATTTTGAATATTTTTTCAAGAAACTTATTGCTTTATTCTTGTATGATAAATTGATAAATATATATATTCACAAAATTATTAAAATAAAAATAACTAAAATAAATCGTGTTGATTACCTTAACTTTAAACTGACTACTCCGCCCCTCCGGAAGGCACACGGCAAAATCTGAATGATCGGACTGAGCAACATTAGCGGTAAATGTGGTGACTCCTAAGGACCATCACTGGCCAAGGTACAACCCTTCCCTAGAGAGATATGCCGCTTTATCGATGGGAGGAACCAGACCCTCACTTTTTTCTGTGCTCATCAGGATAGCGAGAACAGACCACCGTGCCGAAGCTTCTCATCCTCTATTAATGCCTTTTGGGGGAGTAATATGTTGATTAAATAAAAATGCTTTGAAATGTAAAACTTAATTGATCACCTATTAAAAAACGAAGCCCTGTTATGAGCACAAATGTCTAACTAAGCATTTTTTTTAACAAATTTAACATTTCCTTCTATCTATTTATTTTTCATGCAGGAAACAGTATAGTTGGAAAATCTGGCGAACTCGTGATTGCAACACCCACCCCCTCCTTCCCCGTCTGCGTCTGGAATGATGAAGATGGCTCCAAAATGCAAGATACTTATCTCTCCAAATTCCCTAGTAAGTGCCTGATCTATTTAATGAGTATGATGTGATAATATGTGTGATTAAGAAGAACCATAATAAATCTTGAAAGTTGCATTCTAAAAATTAACAGACATGGATAGCGTAATTAGAGGAAACAAAAATGTGTATGCTGTAAGCAGTGAATGCAATGTAGATTTTCTAAAGAACGTTGGCTTTGAGACTAATCCCGACGCTCCACATATTTTGCAAAGAAATTGTAAATAACAATTAAGCATTTTATCTAAAAACAAATGCTTTATGTCCAATGTAGAGGAAGAAAATCATGGAGAGAAATTTTTATTGAAAAGGAGCTTAAACAATGCAATAGGCAATGATAAGCCATCTTTGGCGACTACTTTGTTTGCTAGAAATTCATTGCTTGTTATTTTTTTAAGTAATAGCCTAGATATAATTTGGTCTTACAAAATTTTTCAACAAAATATTTTTAAATGAATTGTTTTAATTTGACACGTATTATGTCATAACTCTTATGCTATCGTTATTCATTGTATATTAGTACATGTTTGGCTGGAATTTTATTTAAAATTTAATATTTAATCTTTTTTTACTTTCTCGAGTATCTAATTATCGTATTGTTTTAATTAATAGTCCATACAGCACATGATCTGCTTGCGCAATTATTTTCCAATTTCATTTCTTTTTTACAAAATAATAGTAATAATAATAATTCCATTTACATTTTCATGCTTGAGAGATTGGAAATTATTGTGTCTCTTTGTGTTTTAATAATTTTTATCAAAAGTCTTTTACTAGCGTGCAGGCAAAAACAGTCTTATTAAAAATTATTTCCAATTTTATTTGCAATAAAAAATATGTACATTTGTTTTCAATCATTTTTTACCGGAATAAATTATTACTTATTTCAAATCATTTTTTTATTTTATTGATCTATTTTGTGATTATTAAATTGATAATACTTCTTTTCATAAAAGAATTAATTCGTTTTTTGATATATTTAAATAATGTTAACATGAAATCGCCATCACTTTTCAGATGTCTGGGCACAAAGCGATGAAGCTTGGATTGATTCCAAAACCAGAGGCATGATCATCATTGGCAGAAGGTAAAGTTCATTTTATATTTTAATTTCGTTGTAAATCTACTATAAACTAACCCTTGAATTTATTGCCAATATAGTAACCAAGCAAGCTTGGTCAGTAATTCTTCTATCAGCCCTATGCGCAGTATTGCTTACTTTGTCAGCCATTTTCATTTTTGGCTATGGCTTTGTTGGCATATTTGGCGATGTGAAGAAGAAAATTAGAGATTTCAATCTTAATTCTGGTATCTATATTCCTTTCAAATGAGACTTCTAAACTTTGCTACATAAAAAATATAATCTTCCACCCCGTAAATCTACTTTTATAACAAAATGGGTCCAATAATAAATAAACTGATCCATTCGAGATTTAAGAAAAAGAGTATAAGCTACATATCAAAATAAAATTTTCAAAATAATTTTTAACTTAATAAACTCAGATGATAACTTTTCTCAGAATATAATATTTGTGTCGTTTATTAATCATTACTAAAACAACAGTTAAAAAATAAAAATAGACAGATAGAACCAATAGTTATAAATAGTAAGAAAAATGCTAAATTGTCGAAGTTAATACATTTTAATCTGAATGTCCAAAATCAATTATTTTTAGAGCCTTGGTATATCATATTAAATGGCAGTTTTTATTACCAATTTCTCACAAAGTCAAATTAGAGAGATTCATTAATTTATCATAAACTTAATTTTTAGGCCTTTGATAATTCCTTTAAACATTTCCCCCTTACATAAAAATTCATTGTTAATTTTTTAATCTGTATTAGTAAAATAGATCTTTATTCTCAAATTTATATATTTTTCTATTCGCAGCGACAACACAATCAAACAGCATGGAGAAAGATTTGTGTCAGAGGAAATTTATTGGGCTAGTAAGTATTCTCTCATCTTTTGCCTTTTCATACACTGGAAAACATCATATCAAAGCAACAAAGCATCTGTTTTCGCTTCTATTTAATCATGTATTGTCTTCCATTTACGGAAACTATTGATTTTACTTTTATATCTATTTTGATTTTTCTAAAATTTCATTAAACACTTGAAATGTTTTTGAATTTTACATAATTTTTATATGCAATCATAGCGTCTTAATATTAATTAAAAAATTTAAAATGTGATAAATCTGTGCACATATGACACCTGGGAAAATAAATGTAAGTGATTAATATGTGATTAAGAATGAAATAATACAGAAGACAAGTGACACTTTAATTTTAAAATTACGGGTATTCGAATATTCTAATCATTTTTGTCAAATTCATACTTAACTGAAATTCCTTTATAGAATATGAAATTTTTCATGTCATTGCATTATGTTACGTGAAATCTTATCAAATCAGTTTCATTTATTCATCTTATCAATCATTTTATCAAGCTTTGCAGAAGAATGCTCCATGTGAAATATTCTTGATAAAGTTTGATTGCAATTTTGCTTATAAAAATATAAGCAACCTTTATTCAGCATTAAGAACCTCCATTCTCTACTAATTCAACGTAACAAAGTCTTCTCCAGTGAAGGTCCCTATATTTAAACAGTTTTCGGCATTTTTTAAATACCAGAATTCAAAATTAAATACAATATTTTATTTTCAGTTCACGACGTTGAAGAGATAGCTGACAGCATATGCGTGGCTCAAAGCAACGGCAGTGGAGATGGCCGAGCCGTCCTCTTCGTCAAGATGAAGAATGGACACGTTCTTGACAAGGACATGACCTTTAAGATTGAAGAGAAAATCCTCAAGGAACTTACTATCTTCTACATCCCAAAAGTCATCTTGCAAGTCAAGGATATTCCGGTAAGAGTAATATAAAATTAATTCATTTCAAATGAAAAATGTCCTCCCCTTCGTTTTATCTATTTAACCTTTTCGGCCCTAATGGGCAAATACATCTCAGAGATCAGACTTGATTGGTCTTTATTCATTTCTTCCTATAGGTTATTGTAGGAAGAAACGTTTTTACATGGGATTTAAAATTTTAATCATACAAAGTCGGTTGAAAGGATTAAAAACTGCATTAATTATTGATGATGCCAGAACAAATTTTTATTAAAATTCCTATATATGTATAAGTAAAAATTAGTATGTATAAGAAAAAATTCACTATAAACCTTAACAATTAAAATAAAAAAAATGTTTCTCCAAGATGGAATTTTTAATATAAATCAAAAGAAATGAGCTAACTATATCAGTGTAGAAATACTCTCTGAAACGTCAACTTGGCCCTATTTTAATAAATAAAATTACTTTCAGCCTTTTCCATAAAAAAGCATGCATTTTTAAAAGGTACACAGACTTTGAAAATACTTCATATATTCATAAAAAGTATGTTTATAGGAAGAAAAAAAATCTCCCTAATAATCTACCTCTTTCCATTCCTACAAAAATATATTTTTTCAGATAACGACTAAAAATCAGAATACTGGATGAAACCCGTAAAAGTCAACGTAATAAAGTTCAATTTTTGATGCTTAGAGACATTTTCTATCCCTTACCGTATGTTAAGAAGAAATACATGCATTCACAAAAAATGAATAACTATTCTTGGCGATGTTTAATAAAAATATTTTTATTTGAATTATATTAATATAAACTTTAAAAGATATTTTTTCGTAACAGGAAATTAATTGCCCATACTTTATTTTAAAAAGTATCAGTGCAAAGAAGAAGAGAAATTTATCATGCAGATCATTATTTCATGAAAATGTTAAATGTTTTAGTCCTCATAGAGGAACAATTAGATTAGTGGTTGACATATTTGGTAAAGGAATCTAAAATTCCAAAAAAAGCTTTTTGATCAATGAATTTTTTGTCAAACTGCAGCTCGAAAACATTTTTGGATCTCTGAATAGCTCTTCATTTATAATATGAAAGCAAAATATTGCATAAAAATAATCTGAAATGCAGGAAATAATATTTAATGCTTCTTAAACCTTCACAATCATTTTTTTTCAATTTTAGCAAATTTCTTGAAAATAATTTGCAAAATTTTGTTTTAAAGGAAGTTTTATTTCCTAAAAATCTACCATCTGGAACATTTAGAATTTGACAGAAAATTCAGATGTCTTAAATTTTAATTCAGGGTTGTGTTTTTTTTTAAATAGAAAAGGATGATATTTACAGAAAACAAGATTTTTTACTAATTACACAGAACTTTTCAATCAGTATTACCTCGCTTTATATTGCAAAGTATGATTCTTATTTCGTTTTATTTTTAAAAAAATAATGTGAAACAAATAACTAAGACTTTTAATATTAAGATTTTCTTATTTTCATAATGCCATTATTAATAAATACCATATAAATATCGTATCCCTTTTATTTTGCATTTTAAAACATGATTATCATTTTTTGAAGGAACCAAGTCAAGCCATTTTAATTCTTATTTCTTTTTAGTACAATCTGAACGGAAAACGAATGGAAAGTGTTGTGAAAAAGATCGTCAACACCAACGTCATACCCGAAGTGAGTAACATCAGGAATCCAGAATGCCTGCGACAATACTGGAATATTCCACAACTTCAAGATTTCTAAGCAGGTGTTCCGAATCTCTAAGCCTAAAGAGTGGATCTTCAGAGATCTGAAAAGTATAACTGCAAAAGAGACTATTCGTGAAAGGTCATGTGAAGGTCATGATGGTATACTTCGATATGCTACGAAGATGCTGTACTAAAGACTGTTTATCACTAATTGTATTTATTTCGCACATTATTGTGTTTCTTTCATCACTTTTACAGGGAAAGAATACTATTTTTATATAAAATTGTACATTTCTAGTGTGGTTATGGTATTCTGTAACTCTACCATTGTATGTGAATAAAAAAATCCAATACCAACTGAGTTATGTTAACTTCTATTAAAGCACATACTTTAATTGCTTACCATTCTGGAATACATACACCATATAGCATTCATTAAAAGGATATAGATTGAAATACTTTTGACAGATCTAAAGCTTTGATGAAAAAATGGATGTGTGGTAGACATATTAATGATAATAATCATTGTAGTTATATGATAGTATCGAAAATTGATAGTATAGAATAATAATAATAATAATAACAAACAAAACTGCAAAGCTGTTTTGAAACTGAGTATGCAGCAGAATGGCTGAATTTATTCGCAGATGCAAAAGATATTGGTCCTTCATTAAGCCTAATACACCCTAGTAGCATATATATATATTATACAATATTTTATGATATAAAACAATATTCGCAATATTGTAGAATATTGCTTAATACTGAGTAATATTATGTGATATCGTACAATATTGTGCTACAGGCTGTGCTACCTGAGCAGCCAAGCGAATACATATTTGCTATTCCGGCAGAAAAGGTTGGTTTAAGAATTTTCCTCAATGTCAACTCAATGTCAAAGAATTTTCCCCAATGTCAACACAATGGTCACATGAAAGAGATATTTTTGGCATTATATTTGTCTATGAACACGATAACTCAAAAACGTTTTGATATAGATGAATCAAGTTTGATCTATGGACTTACGACCAAATTTATAAATTTATTTCAAATTTTGAACAAATTTTGTCTGCAGGAAATCTAGCTGTTTGATTACACGTGAATTAAATAACGCCAAAGCCCAAAAAAACTAGATACATAAAATTTGGTACATGAATTCGTCTAAACTATAGATTCTTATCAAATTTTAAACCAAATCAATAGTTGAACGTCTGTCGTTCTGTACTTTCGAATGCATGTAAGAAATTAAAGAAATTCAATAAATTATCTTGTGACTTCAACTGTAGTTTTGTGTCAAATTTTGATTCTATTCGGTCGTCTAGAAAGCATTCAAAATACATATTCTGAAGACAGATTCAGAAAAATGTTTGATTCGCCGCAAATATCTATGTTTCGCAATTATTGTTTGCTTAAGCCATGCAATTCATTTCAACCTTAAACATGGTCCATAATTTTATGTGGAGGAGGGGAGGAGGGCTAAAACATTATTTAGAAAATACATAAGAAAGTTTTGCAAAGACCATTGCCCCTGGTTTTATGCTTCATTTCACACTTAAACATCTCATATCGATTTTGGACACTTATATCAACCGTGTCTGCAAATAAATCACCGTTAATTTTAGAATCCCCTCGACTTTCTCATATGCTTACATATCATAACACCGCTTCACGCCTCTGCAATTATAATTTACTAGTTATTTAAACAACGTAATGGGCATAAAGTAGGAGAAACATTAGAAGACGCTCCTGTAATATTTATCGCTGTTAACTATCGCAAAAATTGCCGGACGTCTGACATTTATTGATTAAAATTTGATAAAGGGGTTTAAACATTACGTAAACAAAACCGAGAGCAACTATCTGGCTGAGATTCAAATGAGAAATGGCAGCAGACTATCAATGTAAGCAAATGTAAGCAGACTATCAATGGGAAGCTGAAAAGCCTGAGTTATACAATATTTCGCTTTTTGTGTTTAGATCCGTAGAGTAGCGACGAATAGTAAAGAAAACAGAGTAGGGGTACCTATTTCCATAAAATAATAGTATCCAAAATTTAATACCGTTCTACCAATTTTAATGTAAAAACCGCTTATTAAATTTCATTTATCTTGTTTATTCTGTTTTTGAGATATTATATTTACGTGAAATTTTAAAGAAACAGTCAGAAAATTGAGGATTCGATAAAAATTCTATACTAATCTATCTTTAAATAATAGAGTCAAATGCTGAACTTTATCTTTGTAACTCTTTTCATGGTTGAATTACCCATTGACACCTTCCGTTGACGAATTTGGAATAAAATTTTACAGAAATCCACAATCGTCATTTAAACATTGCAGGTTAAATTTCTTCTCTCTAGCTCATTTCGTTTTTAAATTATAGTATTTTAAAAACAAACAAACACGAGACTTTGTTAAAAGATCCAGGTAATCTTTTTTTTATGTCTTCGAACATTAAGATAATCAAAATCACGTGATCTCATTTTTTACAGTGAGAATATTCTCATTTTGTATTCAATATACCAAACGAAAAGTAGAACAACTGTAAAATAATGAAAGTTAAATATCGTGGTCGAGGCAAGCATCTTGAAAATAGGTGACTACGTTAAAAAGTCGATTTTTTTCGAAATTAGACAAAACTTTTGCTTAATATTCCCAATGTTTGAACAGGTTTCTTCATAAAACCATTAGCATTTTGTTTCTATATCTATCTTTTGAGAAGTTACATTGATTTTTATATTTGTCACGTTGATGCTCTAATTGATTATTATCTTTGTTTTTTAATATTTTGTAAGTTTCGAACGGCAACTGTAATAAAAAATGGAATAATGTTATGGTATTTTGAGAATGGCTTTTTGAGTAGAGTTTCTTACTTTGATGATATTAATAAGCATGATTTACGCCATAAATATATATTTCTGAGTGAAAATTTGGGAAGTTAAACAAAGAGAGTATATATTTGAACTATAAAAACGTTTGCGTTAATGTGGAAGAAAAAAATTTTCATCCATTTAATGACAACACAAAACATCGAGTTTTAATATACTTCTGGTTCGTAAAGTGCAAAGTACGAAACGGAACATTTGGAGTCCGCGACAGGACTCGTCTGCTCATTACTGAGTGAGTTTTATTTCGTTTATTTGTTTATCTTATTTTGAGCTGAGCATTTATGGTTTTTGTATTTGAATATTTATGAGCTGAAATGGAAACCGTAAAGAAAAATAGAACTCAGCAGAGGAGATTGTTTATTAAAGCATGTAATGAGTTCAATGCTGAAGAAACAAATTTAGAAACTTCTGATAAAATAATCAAATTAAAAATTATCGAAGAGAAAGCAATGTTAATGATAAATTCGGAAGACAATGTTAAAGAGTTTCTTTTTTCTGAAAACGTTGAAGATGATGTTATAAATAAAGAGATAGATGAATCTGAAAGCTATATAGACCGTTGGCGGTTGTTACAGTTGAAACTGCAACAACTTTCACTTGCAGAAATGTAAGAAGTTTCGTGAAATTGTGGTGTTTCTTAGCTTCTGTGGTGTTTCTTACGTTACCCTAAAATTCAGTTACCTACGTTTAATGGAGATATAAGAAGCTGGGTAAGTTTTTGGGGTCAATTTGAGAAAATCGATAAAGACCAAAATTTAGATTTATATGATAAATTTTCATACCTATCCCAATGTATGGAAAAAGGAAGTGTAGCTGAAGAATTAATTAAAAGTTTTCCACCAGGAGAAAACAGTTATGAGAAAGCTATAGAACAATTTAAATTACGTTACGGTCGAGAAGAATTACTTATACAGGTGTATGTTAGAGATATTTTATTATTAGTTCTTCAAAAGCAGAATATGCCGAAAAATTCTCTGAGAAATCTTTACGATTTATTGGAAACAAAGCTCCGTGCGCTTGAGATATTAGGAGTAACAAGGGATAAATATGCGGCGATGCTTCTCCCACTTGTTGAGTCTGCTTTACCTGAGGAAACACTTCTATCCTGGGAACGGTATAGATCTACAAATCGTAGATCACATGAGAGGAAAATCAAAATAGTAAAACTACTACAAAAACTGATCTAGATTCAATTCTTGAGTTTCTTCAAGAGGAAGTACAAGCAGAGGAACGTATAATTTTATCCTCACAAAACTTCGGATTTGATACCAAGCCTAATTTTAAATCATTCAAGGAGAAAAAGACTGCAAATAATAGACACAAATATGGGGACACTCGTCAAATAGCTAGTGCAGCTGATCTTTTAACTTCGTCAAAAGAACAAAGACAGTGTATATTTTGC
Organism: Argiope aurantia; assembly: GCA_026543865.1. Classification (NCBI taxonomy): domain Eukaryota; kingdom Metazoa; phylum Arthropoda; class Arachnida; order Araneae; family Araneidae; genus Argiope; species Argiope aurantia. The sequence continues at coordinate 138,669 of JAPMOR010069956.1, read as the reverse complement.
CACAATTTACATAATTCCACTGACTGTTTGAAGGACAGAGAGAAGCTTGTTGAGAAATCAGGTTGTTGTTTCCTGTGCTTAAAACCGGGTCACCAAGTTCGTAAATGTTATTCAAAAGTAACTTGTTTAGGCTGTGGAAAAAGACATCACATTATACTCTGTCACAACATAAACCAACGAACATCTTTCTCTACTGAAAAAGAAACTGCAGAAGTAGATAGTCTTCCGAATGGTGAAAAAGCGCTTGCTAGGTCCTAGCGTTATGTTACTAACCTTAACAGTTTTCATCAGAGGTGATGGGAGAAAACGGAAGGCAAGAGCCATCATAGACACTGCTTCGCAGCGCTCTTACGTTTTAAAAAATACTGCTAGAGAGATGAAATATAAAAGGGAAAGCTGGGAATATCTTCAAAATTCTCTGTTTGATGGAGAAAATACAGGAGTGTGCAAGCACGATGTGTTTACATTGTATTTGACAAGTTGTGATGCCAACTTGTCAATGCCATTTAAAAGTACTGAGTCAACCTGTTATCTATAAAAGTGTCCCACTTTCTGTAAATTTAAAAGAATATTGTGAAGATAATGGACCTGTTACTAAAATGAAAATACTATCAGAAGTCCATAAAATTTTCGACCCTATTGGGTATACTTGTCCAGTTACCTTAAACCCGAAATTGTTGTTACAAAAACTGTGGCAAATGAAAACAAATTGGGATTCTGAATTGCCAAAAGAAATCTCTAAGAAGTTCAAAAGGTGGAGAAATCAGTTGAGTCTACGTAGGAAAATTGCTATCCCTAGATGTTTAATAAAAGATCCAGATAATGCTGGCAGTTTAAATATACACGTGTTTTTTGACGCAAGCAAAACAGCTTATGCTACCCGCATATATTTAAGGAGTGAAAGTAAGAATTTGACTTCATGTCATTTGGTTCAAGCACGGAGTAAGGTAGCTCCGCTGAAGGCTATTACAATTCCTAGGCTAAAGCTGTTAGTTTGCTCTATTGGTACCAGGCTGGTGCAAAGAGTTATTGAAGATTTAAAATTAGGAAATATTCCAATTTTCTTTTGGACTGACTCCAGTACCGCCTTGCATTGAATAAAAGGTAGCGAAAACTGGACACCATTTGTATACAACAGGATACGAGAAATTAGATTGCCGAGTAAACCCGAAAATTGGCATTATGTACCTGGATCGATCAATCCGGTGGATCTACCATCCAGAGGTTGTTCTGTTCGACAGCTCTCGGAGACAAAGTGGTGGCATGGTCCTCCTTGGCTCTATTACCCATCTGATAAATGGCCTAGATCTGAATTATCCGTAAATGAAGAAGAAGTGTTGTAGGAAAAGAGAAAGGAAGTAGTATCATCTATGGTGAGCCTTCAAAAAACTGACAATTCCTTTATTTACAAGTTTTTGAACTATCACAAGACTGTAAGAATCGTTGCCTGGATACTTCGATTTATTAATAACAGTCGTATTTCTAGGGATGATCGAAAATATGGAATCCTTGATTCCGAGGAAATTTCTGTAGCTGAATATGCAGTTATCAGAATAATACAGAAGGAAAGCTTCGTTAATGAAGAAGATGAAAAGTTGAAAACTCTGAGAGCCTTCAAAGATGGAAACGACATCATCCGGTTGAAAACAAAGATTTTATATCGACCAGATAGCGAGGACTTTAAGACGCCTGCAATTTTACCATCAAAAAATGAGCTTGTAAAGCGTATAGTGATATACTATCACGTAAAAAACGCTCATGCCGGTACTCAAAGGTTGCTTAACATTTTGAGAGAGCGATTTTTGATTCTACATGGTAGAAAGACATTGAGATCCATCTTATCAAAATGTGTTGTCTGTAAGAGACATTCTGCAAAGAAGCTTGATATTCTTACTGCATCTCTTCCGGAGGACAGAATCCGAGAAGCGGCTGTGTTTGAGATCTGTGGCATTGACCTGGCTGGGCCACTATTTCTCAGAGATAATAAGAAGTCTTGGACATGTCTCTTCACCTGCGCTGTCTATAGAGCTGTACACATCGAATTAGTGACTTCTTTATCTACGCAATCATTTTTACTGGCTTTGCGCAGATTCATAGCCCGTAGGGGACGATGCAGCATTATCTATTGTGACAATGACTCTAATTTTGTGGGTGCTTCTAATCTGCTAAGTAAGCTGGATTGGAGCCTTATTGTAAGTGACACTGCTCTTCATCCTATTAAGTGGAAGTTTAACCCACCGACTGCCTCTTGGTGGGGTGGATGGTGGGAGCGACTGATCGGTATTCTTAAAAGATTATTAAGAAGAGTCTTATGTCGATCTTCTTTAACATATGAACAGATGACGACGGTGTTATGTGATAGCGAAGCCATAATCAATTCACGACCGATGACGTATGTCACGGATAATGATGCAGAGTTGGTTCCATTCACTCCGTCAATGTTCCTGAAGGATATCAAAGTGAATGGTGTTCCTGATTGTGATAGAGCTGATCACCAGAGTCTTAATCAACATGTCAAGTATCGGCAAAATTTACAGAAAACCTTAAGAAACAGATTTCGATCGGAATATTTGGGAGCTCTGCTTCAAAGACCAGAACGTAAAACAGCTTCTGTCGTAACAGTGGGTGATGTTGTATTAATTGGAAATGACAATACGAAACGCATCAGTTGGCCACTTGGCAAAATGATAGAGGTAATGCCAGGGAAAGATGGTATTACAAGACTTGTAAAACTGAAAACTTCAAGAGGGGAATTGCTTCGACCCGTACAACGCCTATACCTTTTGTAAGTGTCAGCAACAGAGTCAGTTCTAATTCGAGAGAAATTGCCAAATGCAAAATTAAGTGAGCAACCAATAGTTAGTCATTCAGTGGACTGCAATATTGAACCTTCGAAGGAGAAAAGGAAAACGAGAAGTGGTCGTATCATTAAAATGCCTCATAAACTGGACTTGTGAACTCTTTATATAATTTTGTTATTGTAATAATTACTATAATTTGTTGTAAGTTAAATTTTAAGATAAAAATTAACTTAGGTGGGAGGATGTCACGTTGATGCTCTACTTGATTATTATCTTAGTTTTTTAATATTTTGTAAGTTCCGAATGGCAACTGTAATAAAAAATGGAATAATGTTATGGTATTTTGAGAATGGCTTTTTGAGTAGAGTTTCTTACTTTGATGAAATTAATAAGCATGATTTACGCCATAAATATATATTTCTGAGTGAAAATTTGGGAAGTTAAACAAGAGAGTATATATTTAAACTATAAAAACGTTTGTGTTAATGTGGAAGAAAAGAATTTTCATCCATTTAATGATAACACAAAACATCGAGTTTTAATATACTTCTGATTCGTAAAGTACAAAGTACGAAACGGAACAATATTTGCATTTACATATGCTTTCCTTAATGGTATTTTACATCTTTAGATGGTATCAAATATAAAATATTGTTACGTAATTTTTTTACCGGGATTCTTCTGGATAGTGGAAGTGATATGGTGTGTGGAACGCTCAATCAACAGGCAGAAGTAGAATAAAAATAACGACGTTTATTTACACGAAGACACACAGGACAGCACAAAAACGACAACTATATACAGCACAGAGACGACTATCTCCAGCCGAGACGTGTAGCATACAACAGCAGCATACAACCATAATCTACTGCAGACAGTAGCGCACAGCTCAGTTCAGCACGAGCTTGACTCCGTCGCTGCTCACCGTCGTTTCCGCCTACTCCGTTCTGTCGCTTGCGACTCCTCCGTTCCGTCTTCGAACTTGACTTCTCTGGCAGCTGCGGATCCTTTTATAGGTTCAGTTTCGGGTATAATCTATTTTGGCGCCAAAGACGCCAAATTCGTCGCCAAGTCGTCAAATGGTCGCTAAGTTTGTCGCCAAGCTCTGGTACTCCCGACGCGCCACCTGGACTCTGTCCCATTCAGATGACTGTAAAACTTTCTTTCTGTTGATGGAACAAACTATGCTGGGAAGCCGAATTGCAGGTTTGTAACAATATGATAGAATTTTCTGACGAAAACCTCGTAAATTAAAATGTAATGCATAATTTTTGTTCAAATTTGATATAAAAATTTCTCTATATATTCTGAAGTTCCCGAACTAGAGAATAAATAATCTATTCATTTAAAAATATTTTATAGTTGTATTAATGCTTCACAAAGTGAAGAAAAAAAATGAAATTTTCGTGTTATTTATCAATCAAACTCCAATATTTAAAGAATAGATCGAAATTCATGTAATTTTTTTAGGAACAAGATAATATATTTATCAAGCTATCTTCAAAAATTTCAGCAAATCATTTGACAAAGCACTAAACAAGAAGATTTTTGCTTTACCTCTTATAACCGAAAAAAAAGCCCCATTTTTTCCAATTTTTAAAAAACGTTTCCCATTTAATTGTTATATTTTGTTTTCATGCATGTTTTTTCAATCTTTTTCATATAAATATTCAAAGATATTATTATTTTCGAACGTTTTTCCAAAAATTCGTCTTGAACGTAGTCGCATTAAGATACATAAAAAGAAACGAATTTTCGGCTTCCAAAATGGAAATGAATCGAAAAATATACCAATTAAAAGCCTTGCAGAATATACCAACATTTAATGAATACTCATTAGATGCATAAAATGAATGCATATCACAAGATACTTTATAATGAGTAAATATTATTGCTAAAGACAACAGAAATCAATATCCATTCTTAAAAGTCGCTTCACTACCGGTTTCGACAGAATGGAACATGCTGCTTATCTTTTTTGTTCCACGGTCCTTGCATTGGCTGGAATACCAATGACAAATGGCAACTCGCATGCCGAACATAATAAATGGGTTGGAAAATTCATTAGCTGACTTTACAGCTGTGTGTTGCTTGCTCATTTCCTGAAATACCAACATGGGAGGAGATCGAAAACAAAAATAGAAAATAATTCAAATAAAATGGAGATAAAAAATTTTCATTTCTTGTAGGAGTGGTTGAGCAAGGAGGAAGTATACTTAAAATAACCGAACAGTCATTGGGTTAGCATATATAATTGATATACGTATTTGCTGTTCATCAATATAATCAAAATTTAAACGATAATAAATATCGATTGGGCAAAGAAATTTAAAAAATTTATCATATAATAATAATTATTGATTAGTAAGCTGCGTTCAAAATGAGGGGTTATTTCGAAATGAATATGAAAATATTAAAAAAACAAACCAGCAGGAGTGGTCTCCCCAAAACTTTCTCGCTTACGCTATGATAAATATGTTATCCCAGAGAATGCTTTACATGGCATTGGCGCACAATAGTTACGAAATATTAACTTTTGGCATGAATTTAGCATCTGCTAAATCCATCATGTAAGTCTTGGCGAGTTTTTTTTTTTTTTTTTTTTTGGTGGGGAGGATTATTTTTTGTTGATCTCTGGTTTGCGGTTAATAGTATCTGAATTTGTGCTGTAAACACATTTTCCCCAACCGATTGAAACTAAAATTTGGCACAAAACTACTCATGCAGTTCCAAAATCCCATACCAAATTTGATATATTCAAGTTATTCGTTTTTGAGTTATCGGGCATACAAGTTTCTAAAATTAAAGACTGACAGATGGTCAATCCCTTGTTGGATTTAGCTCAAAATTTAATAGCTGTCTACACTATAAATTTTAAACTGCGCACCGAATTTTATCGATTTAGCTCTTTCCGTTTAATTGTTATCGTGTTAGCTTACATTCAAACAGCCGGATGGCCAGATTTCCTCTCAACGGATTTTGCTTAAAATTTGATAGAAATCTATAAATTCCGGGCAAAGATCGCATATCAAATTTCATCGATGTAGCTATAAACGTTTTTAAATTATTTTTGTTACAGAACAGGCTGATAGACAGATATTTACCAAAAATCTGTTTTTCGAATTTATGGAGGTCTAAAATGTTGAGATTCGTCAAAATCTCTGGTTTGGATTTTTTGACGATTACAATAATTTCTCTACACAACGTATACGAGAAAGTAAAAAGAAGCGTTTTATTTATTTATTTATTGTGAATCTATAAGGTTTGAAAAGCAAACAAAAGGTACTTTCCGTTCTAGATTTGTGTGCTATCACTTTTGAGTGATCTTGCTAATTTTTCAGGTTTGCGCAATAAATAAGATCAAGTTTCCGGAGATTTTTGTGAGGCACTTTTTTTCCATTAGTTTTTCTTTTCTAATGTTGATTCTCAATTTCTTTTTTAATTCAAAGCTCTGATATTATTTTTATATGCTGCTTGATAAATAATAAACCTGTTCACTTTTCATTTCACCCTTACTTTAGTGAAATCAAATCATATTGGCGCATGTACAAAAGAGCACAGAATCTCCATGTCTTTAAACAGACGGTAACACTGATATTCTTGCTTAAATGCTTTTTTTACTTTTAATCATCTAATATGCATTCTGAAACAACCAATTATTTTTTTAATAATTTATAAAACCTCAAAAAAAATTATTTATGCTTTGTTATTTGTATTAGGCACAATCTTTTGCAAAACGATAAAGAAACATCCAAACTTTTAATTTAATAAAATAAATTTTAAACTTTCTCTGCTTACGGTTTCTTTTAGAAGAGGAAATTCCTTCTTTCCTATAATAAATTTAAAAAAAAACAAATATTCCTTCCAAGTACTAATTTCTAATAATAATAAAACAATATATTTATGTGCCTTCGCGAATAAACGAAATTATAACATATGCCGCAAGAATTGCTGAAAATATTGTTATGCAAAAGTAAATTTTCCGCCACGTTACCATATAAAAAAATCTATATATTATTATTTCTAATTATATCAATTTAATTGACATGCAAAATCTTTCTGCAACTTGACGATTTAAAAAATAAAAACTTTGCTTAATTTTAACAAGAGATTTCTTTCTTAATTTTTTTTTCAAATTCAACAATACATTTCTTTATTAATCCGAAATTGCAACCGCATTTATTGTTTCATCAAATATTTAATCACAAAATTTCTTTCATTGTTTCATTACTGAATTAAAAAAAGATTCTGATTAATATTTTTGAAGTTTACATCTGTACTAATAATAAAGATGAATATGTGTGAGTCAGTGTATATATCTGCTTGTTGGCGCTCTACCAGCCAGACTGTTTGACCTACAATTACCAAATTCGGCACATATATACCTTGGAGAGTGGGAATCTGCACCTAGAGAAGATTTAGTTGAAATTTTAATTGGAATTTTAATTAATTAGAATTGTAAGGTTTTCCCGGATTAATTTCTGAAAATATTACTGCAAACAATGGTTTTTCCACCATTTCGCAATTTAAAATATTATTTTTTTAATGATATCACTTTAATAATCGAGAAAATTTTTCCTGGTTTATTCGACGGTTTTTAATTTTTTTAATAGAAAACTATATTTTAACTGCTATATTAAGTCTGAAATTATCGCGAAGTATATATATATATATATATATATATTAAAATTTATTAATTATGTTTAACTAGGAATTTCTTTTTTATTGTTCTGCTTATTAGTGTTTTGCTCAGACAAGATCACATATTATCAATATAGATTACAAATCAAGAATCTAAAATTCATCAAATCGATCGTAATTAAAGGTGTGTTACCATTTCAAAAGCATTTAAAATGGAACCAATATGTTCTTTAATAAAGATAAGTTTGCTGAAATTTTACTTTAAAAAAGTTTAATTTATAGTTCATTTCCATTAAATTACAATAAGAGCTTAATTTCATTAATAACAAATCAAAAATTACTATTTGCAATCTTTCAGTATAGATCACCATATAATACTTCGAATAAATTTTTAAAAAATAATTCACAGAATTGCACCACACTCGACAAACACTATTTTATGAAGAAAATGAAACTAGTTTTTTTCTAAGAAATATTTTTTATTTTGTTTTTTAAACAAGGTAATAGATTTCGAAAAAAAACAAGTAATAAAGTTCCTTCGTTACATTTTCTCTAAACTTGACTCTACTTAACTGCACAGCATAGTCAGATCATTCTCATTTGACACATGCCAATTGTGCTGCTTAAAATTAATTGTAGATTTCATCGGGCATCATTCAAAAAACAAAATCGGAAACATTACAACACAACTCAAGTCAGTGAAATGGCATGCGCATTTATATTTGTTTCGTAAATATATTGTCAGCTAAATTGTTTTATGGGTAAGCTTCCTCATGGCAAAATTCACTGGAAAGCTTGAATTTCCATATCAAACATTTTTTTTTAATTTAAAGATCGTTTAATTATAAAAATTGATACTGAAAATGTTTTGGAATAAATATCGAAATGAAATTTAAAAATGTAATGAATTTTATTTTAAAATACTGCAGAATTAAAATAATGTAATGTTTCCAAATGTATATTAGTGTGTGTGTGTGTGTGTGTGTGTGTGTGTGTGTGTGTGTGTGTGTG
>JAPMOR010069956.1:40159-130206 GCA_026543865.1 Argiope aurantia | reverse complement strand
TGTGTGTGTGTGTGTGTGTGTGTGTGTGTGTGTGTGTGTGTGTGTGTAATTCATTAGAGCAGCGTTTCTCAACCTTTCAGTATTCGTGGCTCAGTTTTCAATCATAATTTTCATCTCACCCCCACCCACCCTCTTACAATAAAAAGTATGCAACAATAATGAGTATTGAGTATTTTGTATTCTTTTTTGAAATTATTTTTAACTAACTGCCAAAAAAAGGAATAAAAGCAAGCCAACATTGGCGAGAAATCACATCTGGCATTTTGCAAAGCGGGCAGTGAGCAGATGAAGCGAATGAAAGCGGGGAAAATTTAAACATTATATTTGAAGTGAAAGCCAAACAGGGAGATAACGTTAAAAGAATATGAAAGTAGATAAAAAATAAAAGAAATAAAACAGAAGCATGGCTAAACAAAAGAGAAAAAAATAAGTAATGTTTGTAGAAGAGAATCCACACGACCGATGCCGTCTCGAGCATGCGCAGATGTTTTCTCATGCGAAGAAGGAAAATGTTTGATAGCGCAAGTTTCAATTCCAGCCAGTCTCATTCGAGTCTATCGCTATCGAATATATCGTGAATGTGTATGTTATATATGTTTTCGTGTTAATTGCAATTCGCCATATTAAATATTTACGGCAGCAGATTTATGCAGACTCATGGATAAATTTTTAAGCGGAAGTATGAGAGCATTAGGCGACAGTCAAGCATCAACAAGTACACAGACGAGCGAGGTTCCGAAAATAAAATCAAGAAAATATTCTCAAGAATGCTTACATTTTGGGTTTACCAGTATTGAAGTAAATGAAGAAGAAAGGTCCCTGTTTATCATTTGCTCAAAAATGTTGGCCGCCGGCAGCATGAAACCTAATAAACTTAAACGACATATGGAAACTCTTCATAGTGAGTACGTCAACAAATAAAGAGAATTCTTCGAATTAAAATTAAAATCATATAAAAAGCGAAAATCATTTTTTAAAGAAATAATTTTGTCTGTGAATAAAAAAGCTTTAATTGCATCTTATAAAGTTTCATATAAAATAGCCAGATGTAAAAAGACCTCACACCATTGGTGAAGAGCTTATTTTGCCAGCAGCAATTGAGATTGTAGAAACTATGTTTGGTGATAATTTTTCAAAACGATTGCAGTCCGTACCTGTTTCAAATGATACTGTTGCTCGTCTAATTGGTGATATAGCTGAAGATGTACAGTGTCAGCTTTTCTCGAAGTTGCGTGACAAATTGTTTTGAATACAGCTTGACGAAGCAACAGATAGTAATAAAGATGCTCATTTAATTGCCTATGTTCGAATTTGTGATAATATGTCAGTAGTAGAAGAACTACTTTTCTGCAATCCAATAGAACTCAAAACATCAGCGCTCGCCCTATTTGCTATTTTAAATGATTTTATGAACGAGGCAAAAATGGAAAAATTGCGTCGGAATATGCAACGATGGTGCTCGTTAAATGTCCGAAAGATTCCAAGATATAAAAGCACTTTTAAAACAAAAATCACCTCATTGCATGATCCACAGAGAAACTTTGGCTTCGTAAGAAATGAGTCCTGATTTGAATATTGTGTTAACTACGATTGTAACCGTAGTAAATTATATAAAAATGAGACCCCTGAAATCGAGAATATTGTGTCGTTGAAAAACAATTTCAAAACAACGACACAATCGACACTGAAACAGATAAATTAGTTAATGAAACGGTATCCCACTTTAAATTCAACAATAACACATTAAACGAAATCAAAACACCTCCTACCCCCAGTGAAATTAAACTTGCAATTAAAAAACTCAAAAATAACAAATCACCAGGTCAGGATGGAATTAATAATAAAATGCTAAAAAACCTCCCTGACAACATCATATTCGAAATAACAATATTAATATATAAAATCTTAATTATTGGCTATTTCCCCAAAAGATGGAAAACGGCAACTGTTGTACCAATTCACAAACCCGGCAAAGACCCAACCAACCCTACAAACTACAGACCCATTTCCTTACTCCCTTCAATTAGCAAACTTACAGAGCATGTCATTCTAAATAGACTAAATACTTTCCTAGATGAAAATAAAATCCTTATACCTGAACAATTTGGTTTCAGAAAAAACCTTTCTACAACTCATCAACTATACCGTGTTACTGAATTCATCGAAGAAGCATTTATCAACAAAGAGAAATCTGCAGCTGTACTCCTAGACATACAAAAAGCCTTCGATAGAGTTTGGCAGCACGGATTAATCTATAAACTCATTAACTATAATACCCCCAATTATTTAATTCAAATCATTAACTCATATCTCACTAATCGCAAATTTAAAGTTAAAATCAAAAATGCAATATCCGCGGAAAAAAATATTCAAGCAGGGGTTGCCCAGGGTTCTAAAATTGGCCCAGTGTTGTTTTCCATCTTTATTAATGACATACCGAAACAATTTAATACAATGATCTGTATTTTCGCAGACGACACAGCGATACTTGCAAAAAACAAAAATCCAAATTTCATTAAACTAGCACTCGACAGACACCTCAAGAAACTTGAAAGTTGGTTCGAAAAATGGAAAATTGCAATAAATGTAACGAAAACTGAAGCCATTATCTTTCATAAATCACCTGTAAATAAATCATTCCCCCAGCCTAAAATTAATGACAAAATTATCCCGTGGTCTCAGAATTGCAAATACCTCGGCGTAGTTCTCGATAGAAAATTAACATGGAAACCCCACCTTACTTATATTAAAAATAAATTTCGTGAACTAGCAAGAAAATTCTACCCCCTTATCTCACGAAATTCCAAAATGAATAGGGAAAACAAATTACTTATTTACACAGCCTACTTGCGTCCAGTACTAACCTATGCCTGTCCAGTGTGGGGGTATGCTGCCAGAAGTAATCTTAAAATTATCGAACAACAGCAAAATCAAATTATTAAAAATATATGTAAAGCACCCAGATTCTTCTCTAATTCTGAAATCTATAAAGCAATAGAATACCCGCCACTTAAAAAATTCATTCAAAAACTCGCCACTAACTTCTTTAAAAACCTTGAAAACATCGATAACGAAGCAATAAAACTAATCCCTAAATATGATCCCAACCCGCGAATTAAAAGACCTAAAAACGTACTCCTTTAAAAAATCTTAACCCTTTCAATAACGATCCTAACCCTTTTCTTACCTGCTCTTATCATTGTAAACAACCCACGCTCATGGCGCCATCTACCGTTATTAAATTAAACCTGTAATCTTCCCGGCAATTGACAACATCGCTTAGTCCCTTTTACTACTGCCAGCATACCCACTCACCCACTCCACCAGTAACAACCAATAGCAACTCGCCATCCAGTTATCCTCCTTAGTACAGCCAATCGTAACGCACGCTTCACCATCACTGAATCTCAATAACCCAGTCAATCCTTCAACAGATTCATGCCAAAATATTAAAAGTAAAGCTCTATCAGCCACATCATTAAGGGGATAGTCCTACTCAAGGACGGGTGCCCCGACAAGCCTACCATCGAAGTCGAAGTCGAGAATATTTTCCGCACTTTGTAAAGACATGGGTTCAGTACATTCAGCTTTACTATTTTGTTGCAAGACAAGATATTTATCAAGTGGGAAATGTTTGCAACGTGTTTATGAATTAAGAGAAGAAATCGCCATTTTCCTTGAAGAAAAAAACAGATCAGAGGCTGAGAATTTTCGCGATGGTTTATTTGTGATGAAACGGAACTACTTGGTCGACATATTCGAGAAATTAAATAATTTGAATCTTCAACTCCAAGGAGCAAATACACATATGTTGCATACCAGTGATAAAGTTAATGCTTTTTGTGGAAAATTGGAATTGTGGAGCAGAAATTTAAAGCAAAGAAATCTAACAACGTTTGCAAATGTGGATAATTGTACTAAAACTTACAAGGCTGAAGAAGAACATGTAAAAGTTGTTTTTGTAACCACTGAAAATCATTTAACCATGCTGGCAAAGAATTTTAAAAAGTATTTTCTTGCTGACGACAAACTGATAGCAAGTTACGAGTGAGTTAGGAATCCATTTCATAAGACTCCCAAAGGACTCTCAATGGGGTCAATTCATGTGACGTAAAAGTCACATGTCATGAGCTATCCGCGCATGGCATTTAAGTTTCATCCGCACCGCTTTCGTCGATTAGGCTGCCATTAACGTTCTCCACCGAGTATGAAGCGGATTTTTTTGTTTACATTAGAAGTTATAATTTCTGAGTCATTTTCTTTCCTCTTATTATGTGTTAAAAGAGGAAATATTGGTGTGCTGACGGATTTTTTAATGCGAAACACAAGAGTGACTGTAATGATAAAATGTTTTCTTATTTTCCTTTCAACAATCCTGCCTAGGGTTGGTACCTTTGATATAGATTTTTTCAAGCCTTCGAAGTCGGTGATATGCTTCGATCATTTTGAAGAATTCATTCAGTGTGTGTTCATTTATTAAATCGTAAATGGAATTTCAGTAATCGCAAATGTTTCAGTAATTTTTTAGAAAAATTCTTCGAAAAAAAAAGAATTTGGTAAGCGATTTGCCAACAAAAACAATCAAACAAAATCGTGAGAGCATTTCTAATTCACATTTGATGAAATTTCTGATAATTTCTAATATGCTTAGAAGGTTTTAAAATGTTTACATGAATATTACATTGCATTTTCTAAAAAATCTTATCTAAATTTAATTAATGTAGGTAAACAAACTCCTGCTGCAAAAATAACAACTGCTATAATGCTAAACTTAGGTGGAAGTGAATAAATTTCTTAAAGATTTATTTAATAAGTGAAATCTTTACTAACTACTGAAAATTGAATTTTTTTATTGACTGTTATAATATATATATAATTGATGTATTTTATTAAACGTGCTCTTAATTTGATAAATTGAATGCTATATATAAGAAATATATATACATATAATTAAGTTTTGAAAACACATGTCATTTAATTAAGTATATAAATTAGTTAAGTATAAAAACCATTAATTAATGTCAGATAATTTTTGCATTTGATTTTTAGTTTTTGGCATTATGATAAAATGCATTATGAGGTTACTTTTTTACTATGAACCTTAAAGTTTTCTTTATCTTTTAGTAATTCATGTTATTCAGTTATTGCTGGGTAATCATGTTTAATAACAAAAGAGCACAATGGATGACTCCAGAAAGCATTATTACTAGTTTTCTAATTACATTTGTAGATTTGTGATGGATTCAAAGTGAATTTATATCAAACAACTTTTCTATTGTTAAAAATGAAATGTCAATAGTTTATTGTATTTAAGCTAAAATTGACTGTTATCATAATATGTTATACCATTGTGCACCTCAGCAATTTCTGTTTTAATAAATACAGGTCTTTTCATTGAAAATCAATTTCCATATCAGCATTTATTATATAATTTTTATTCCCAACTTCATTGCTACATGTATGTTTCACTTTTTTTTCTGCTAGTTTTTTAACAAATCAATTTTGAATTATAAAATTCTGTAAAAGCATAAAAGTGTTTCTTCTAACTCATCTTTATATCCTATTTAACTTCTCTCTCTATATATATATATATATCATGACCTTATTCTTGTTTATTAAATTTACTGTATTGTGTGTTTTATTTTATGATATTCATTCAATGTAACTTTAACATTAAAAAAAATTTCATAAATGTTCTGCTTTAAAAGTGTATTGTTCAACATAATGTTTTTATTCATGATAAAAAAAAACTGTTGTTTAGTATTTAGAATGTTTCTGTTGAATAGAATTGATTTCATCATTTACATTGACATTCTTGTCATACTGTGTTTATATTTTTTCTAAGTGTCTAGAAAAATAAATGTGTCTTGATAAATAGTTTTTTGAAATAGTGAGTACATTGAAACATCCATTGAATCACATTTTTTTCAAATAATTACCATATATATTTTCTCTCTCTCTCTCTCATATATATTTGTAGTGTGTAAATAAAAAATATGAAACTGTAATTTTGTTTGTTTTCCTTTAATGATATATACAAATTGAAATGAAATAACTGATTCATAAGTTGCATAGATTTAAAAAAAAAAAAAAAAAAAGGTGTCAATACCTTTTATATTTCATAATTTGAAATTGTGAACATAATTTATTCAATATATACTAATTTGAATTTCATGTTCTTTCCTCTGAGCAAACTGAAAACATCAGTCTAAATTTTAATAAAAATCATTACATAAGAAAAAAATGTAATAATTTTATTAGTAAGCTTTAAAATATTAACTTATCTAAGAGTAATAATTTATTTTTAAAAAGAACTATATTTATAAGATTCAACATTCAATAATATGTAAAAAAAGAACATATGTAATTTTACAAAAACACTGCCATAGTCATTTGTCAAAATGAATCGTTTGTATAAAAATTGGGGGTAGGGGAAAGGAAAGAATAAAGCAGTACCAAACGAATTAAAAAGCGACGTTAATTAATTATGCAAAAACAATAATTCCATTGAAAATACTAATTAAAATTTTAATATAAGAAATAAAATTATATAAATACCAAAATTTGGAAAAAATAATTCAAAATAATATCTTTAAAAAAAATCGGAAGTTTTTAATAATTGATCGGCTAGCGTAACATTTACTAAACAATGGTTTCATCAACGTTATCGGCACACATCCTGACATGCGCAGAACGGTTGAAAATTGAACAGAAACGGTTTGTTTGGTAAGTGACCGTGAATTGACCCCATTGATGAGGAAGAAAGATCCATAGACTTCACAACAAGTGGCGAAACTAGAAGACTAGTAATAAATGAATTTTTGGCAGGAGAAGAGGATGATTTTAATTGCACTAAAAACAAGGGCATTTCACATTTTATTACCATTTTCAACATACTACCTTTGTGAAACTGGATTTTCTGCTGTGGCTACTTTGAAGACAAAATATAGATCTCGGCAGAACTTAGAGTGGCTATTTCTAATATTAAGCCTTCCTTCGAAAAACTTTACTCTGCAAGAAAAGCCCCAGGAAGTCACTAATAATTATTAAATTTGTTTTAGTTTAGTATGTTTTGATTTAGTAAGTTGTTTTACTTTAATAAATTATTAAATATGTCGAAATGTATTTTGTTTTCTATGTGTATGTGTGCCCCCTTCTAGTGTACTCGTACCCCCCTAGGGGGGCTCGCCCAACAGGTTAAGAATCGCTGCATTAGAGAAAAAGTGCAACTTTTTGGATAAAACAAGATTCTAGAAGGGTTTTTTTTTTTTTCGATTATTCATGGAGATATTATTGTAAATTTTACAGCCCTTAAAAATGTCCAAAATTATTTTATAATGATATCAGCAAATTTTTGTACAATTTCTGACTGGATTTTGACATAATTGTCAATAGCACGTTCCATTGTTCCAATTGAAACAGATTATTTTTTATTGCTTCATCAAATATTTAAATAGTCAGATAATCATAGCTTGTGATTTCTGTGAAATAGTATACTTACTGCTTGGAATTTACATAAAAAATAAGAAAGAGAATGTAACAATACAGCGAAAGATAACACTCAATTAGAAGATAAATTACTCGGAAAGGAAAACATTTAATAATATTATTATACCAGGGGATTTGATTCTATTGAGAAAGTTCATGGATACAATAAATTAAACAAGCTTTAAACTGATAAATTAACATGGCATAGATGTCTATCATAATAAGGTGATTAACATTATTTTGTAAAGAGTGTCCATGCACGTGCTTATCTTGAGGCATGAGCAAGCAATTCAGGCTCCCAGCAAAAATATAACGTTTTTTTTTTTTTTTCCTTATGCTGGTACACTCGAACTGTGGATATGAGAACTGCAAATAAAAGTATGGATAAAAATCTGAATGAATCCTTTTTGCTTTTAATTCTGGAGATGAATGCTTGGAAATTATACAAATGAAAGTAAACAACCTTCTGATAATTGAAATTATTTCTCCATTAGAGAATCATAAATATTGAGTTACGCGCCGAAGATTTAATTGAAGTTAAATGCAATCAGTATTAGCGAAAATTGATCTCCAAAGTCTTCCAGTATTGTAATAAGATTTAAATCGTGTATACCGAAAATGTGAGACACCAAAATTAAAAATTAATAATCAAGAATTAGAGCAAACTTTCTTTTTGGAAATAGATGTTTGTATTTTTAGAAAATACCAGAAACCTTCACTATAAAAAACATACAGAAATTGAAACTGTAATTAAAACGTAAATAGTAGGATTCCAGTTCCAGAAATTTCATAAATAGTTCTTAATAGAGGTATTATGACTTCTTCCTCTTGCCAAAAGTATCCAGACTTTCATTTTCAGAATTTAGCGTATGAATGCGTAGTGAAAAATTTCACTATGCCTCGAAGTATAGTGAAGAAAACGAATATGTTCTATAGTCAAATGGAACCGAAATTTGATGCTGAATTAAAATTTTAGTAACAAGATTACATACAGAATTTCATTTATCGAAGACCCTGCGTTTCTTTTATAGGTATGCGAATGAACACAGACGACCAAATCTTCGACGGATAGGTTCAAATTTGATACAGATCTACAATTCAAGTTCTAAAATTGCATACCAAATTCCAGCCAGTTAACTTTTTACATTTTGTAATTATCGGGTAACCTGGCAGACAGACACACATGATTAATTCAAATTAGATTTAATTCAAAATTTGATAGATATCTACAAATTTGGTAGAAAAAACCTCATACCAAATTTTACAAAGCATTTTTATCTTGCTCACAAACAGACTGACTTCTTAAAATTGTGTTTTTAGGACTCTGAATGTTGTAGATTCTATAAAATCTGTATTTCGAATCGCTTGAATACATACTATTTGGTGTGTGAGGTGGCAATGAATTCCAAATTAAAGAAATCGAAACTTAACTAATTTTTCAGGAATGGCAACACTGGATAATTTCTGCTTGTGGCAATTTTTGAGTTTGTAAACAAGTCAGGCTAGTATGGATACTAGTAATTTTGCGTGACACTTAAGGTCGAACGTTTCATTGTCTTCCATTAAATGACTTTTTAATATGTCTCTGAAATCCGAAATGGTTAAACAGTGTATATTGCGAAGTAGAAATTATAAATTTCGCGATGTTCTGCTACCAGATCAAGTCTCAGTAATAGTTGGTCGGGGCCCTCAAACTAGAATAAGGGACCGGAGGTGCTCAAAAAATCAAGGTTACATCTTTAAATTTTCTTTATCATCCTGCTGTTCTTTAATCTAAATTAGAAAAGAAACATTTATTGGAATGAGGGTTGAAATATTATTAATTTAAAGCACTCAATTGATAATTGTGCTATTATTCTCTTTCTGCGTGTAATTTTACTTGTTTAATCAACGTCTGTTAACTGTGGGTGTTCGTTTTATGGACATTGCTTTTGTAATTCTTTAAAGAATCAATTTGTTTAACGGTAAAAAAGGATTCACAACGTTTAATAAACTATTGAAAGATTTAAATTATATAATATCATTTAATTGTTATCTTTTTTTGTCCTAATTAACGAATACGACACAAATGCAAAATTGCGATGTTTTAAAAATGATAATGCATGAAATGTGGTAATCCAATTGCATTCTTTAGTTTATATTTGACAAATTTTCTAATGATATGATTTGATATTGGCAAAGAATCTGTACTGTATTATTTAGTTTTTCCCTTTTATTTCTTTTCTTATAGTGCAATTTTTGCATTAATAGTATAAAGCATTTTTGTTTTGTTTTCACTTTCTAATAATCTATGCATGTGAATAACAATATATGCATGGATCATATTATCTATGATGTATGCAATTTAAATAATCTACATTTTCTGCTCTTTCTCTTTTTACTATAGTCCAAATTACGGCTGATTATGCCAAAAGCAAGGCTGTGATACAACAACTAGGACCAAACCCTTCAGAAGTAGATAATAAATTATTAGTATGTGAAACTGAAGCTGAAGTTTCTGATGGAGCAAGCATCAATCTTCTTGAAGATGACCTGAAGTTCACTTTAGAGTTTTTAGATTCAGAATCTAATAGTAGAAATAAACATAAACACTTTTTAAAAAATTCTCCTGATAATACTCCCAAAAAACTCAAAATAGAAAACTCTTCTGGAAATGAAAATAGTTTTTCTGCTTCTAACTTTCAAGATTCTCCTCCATCAACTTCAAATGTAGATATAAGTAATGAAGACGAACCTTCCTGGGATCAAACTGAAACTACTGGTATTGTCTTTTCTTACATTTTGTAAGTTTAAATAAAATATTATGAGAGTATTCCTAAATCAATATTTTTTGCCACATTAGACTTTTTTTTTTTCATTTAACTTCAAAAAATAAATTTTATAAGAAACGAATAATTTTTTCAATTTATATTTGCTATTTCAAAACTTGAATGATTTATTAATAATTTATCAAATATTCCCACTGAAAATATATTATGTATTTCCACATACATTATTCAAGATAATTCATGTCTTTTTTGTGTTACAAATATACTTATTTTACCTAGTAGTTATTGGTAAATTTCAAACATTTTACTTACGAATTTTTTGTATAATTTAAATAGAAAGTTTTCATTATATTAATTAGACTTTATCATGGTATTTATTCTATATTAAAAGTCAACTTTAATTTTATAAATTCTTTATATTTCCATTTAGCTGTAAAAAAACTTATAAGGTATGCAAATTTCAGTCAGTTTTATTATATTTTACACACTGGAAATCATCAATTTGAAAAATCTTCTCATTGTACATTTAACTATCTTAGAACATTGCTTTTGAAAAGATGTTAATTCATACCAACCCACTTCAAATTCTGTTGACTTTTCCCACCTGTGATGTTAAATAATTGTGTTAAAATACATAACTCTCTTTCTACTATACTCTTGCTTCTCTTTGTATTTTGAGTTGTTAATACCAATGATAAATGTTGTGCTATGCAATAATTAAAATCTCTGAAAATAAAAATAAATTAAATAATTAAGCTTTAGTAAAAAAGTTAGCACTATTTGTAATTTTGTGTTTTATGTAATGAAACTTGAAAGTAAATTAAAAGTTCTAAATTATCCTTCAAATTGTGCCATTTTCTGTTACCACCTGTCTACCTTTTTGTGTTTTAAATTTCTTAAGATTCTTTCAGTTATGCCACAAATTTCCTTTGTAATATCTCCAGTCTCAGCTGACATTTCATGTGTCACTTCATATTATTCAATTGTTATTATTCACTTTATTGATAATCGGACGGCTTTGTAAAATTATATTTTCTTTATATTTTTCAGCATTTTTGCTTATTATTCTTTGATTTAATGCTTTTTCTATACAAATAGTTCTGCTATTTGATTTTTTGGAAAATAAAATGTGTAATAAAGCAAAATATATGTTAGTTATTTTTCTCTTCTTGATTTAGCTGTATCAAATGAACAAACATAGTGTTTTTGTTGTCTTGGTAAAGTATTTACTGTATTCTTAAATTATTTAACTTTTCTAATAATTCAACTGAGAGGGTTATTTTTTTTTATTCATTTTAAACCTATATATTTGCTTTAATGTATATTTTCAATTAAAGTATTTTCTTCCTCATAGAAGTAAAAGAAATTCAAGACACCAAATCAGAAATGGAAAACCTGCAAAAGACTGTTATGAATGCCTTTAATTCTTTGTCTACTGAAGATCGTTGGGAAGAATATGATCACAGTAAAATATTAATATTTACTCCTGCTGGTCTTAAACCCCAGCAAAAGGTATTTTTAAATCAATCAATTTATTTTTGAATGAAAAAGAATAAAGCAGCCCAACTGTAGACTATATCTAAAAAAATTTTATGTGCTAACTGAATTAATTTAAAACTTTTTTTTTTTTTTTTTTGTAGTTCAAAGTACTAAGTAATATGATAGTATAAAAAAGTTAGATTTTGGATTTTTGTATCCTCATATGATATCACTTATTCTAACCTTGTTTTTAAATTTCTTTCTATGAGCCTTCAATATTTTTTGTATCTTCTTAAACATTTATATGTAATAGTTTCACTTTTTTTTTTTATGAGTGAAAACATTAGGTAAAAGTTTCAAGAATTATGGACTGAAGTTTTTGCAAGTGGTCCACCTTACTAATCTTTATCATTTTAAATTATTTTCAGAACTGTTTACAATTCAATAAAGAAATATTAATAATTATTTAAGCAAAACAGTTGTCTCTTATAAAGAAATAGTGTCTGTCACAGTATTGCCTATTATTCTTATTTATAAAGAAATGAAAAAAAAAATACTTCATTAACAAATCCCGTAAATAGTTTTCAGCTCATAGTTGGAAATACTTACAAAATGAATTAAATATAGAAATAGAAATCTGTCAAAAAAATATTTCATGATATCTTAAAATTTAGTTTATTTTTATCGTCTATTTAATGCATAACTCTTCATCTACCTCTTTAAATTTTATTTCGTTATTGTCACTGTCCTGTTGCCATGCGAGGCTGAATCATTTTAATTTTGCCAAACTTGTTCTTGAACAAATTAAATGCAGTATAAGAAATTCTGAAAATATTTGTCATTTAATTTTCCCTATGATAAGGAGAAAGGATTTTGTGAATTTTCTCATAACTTTATATAAAATTAAGTGTATTTGATTGATTTTGTGGTTTATTTAATTTCATTTATATAATTCTTTTATTGAATTGTTTTCTCTTTACACCATCTTAGATAGCTGCGTTTGATTTAGATCATACCATCATCTCTACACAATCGGGAAAGGTTTTTCCTACAAGTATAGATGATTGGAAGTAAGCATAAATATATGTTCCATGGAATACTTATGTGATTTCATTTCTCTAGATACTATGATAGTTAAAGATATTTTGTTATTTTTCTATTGTTTAGAAAATTATTTTTATTACATCAGATAATATAAATCAAATATATCATAAAGTATTATTAAGATAATTATTAATTTAAATATGTGATGTAAATTAATAAGAAATTGTTGTTATTAAAATAAATAAATTTATTTTATAAATGATTATATCTTGTTATATTTTTAATCTTAAGTAGAGACATAGTAAAAAAAAAAATCATTCTTTTATCAAAATTTGTATATATAAAATCATTTTTACTTACAGCAAATTTAAATTTTTTGATATCCTTTGCAATATTCTGTAGCCAGTGATTTTATACTTTCAAAGCATATCCCAAGTAGTTCAACTTCTTTTTAAAACAGACAATACACTATGTTACCATTCAATCAAAATTTGTAATTCTATTTCTTAAAACTTCCATCACCTGTACTGCATCTTTCCATGCTTATAATTTTATTTTTAGTGCTTTATTTTCATCAATTGTATCCTTACCTTTTTCAAACTAATGTTGTTATTTTTTATTGTGAAGAATATCCATTGCAATTTTAATTCACTCTTAAGATGTTTATGGGTTTTTGTGTTGTTTGTGTTGAAGAGAAAAAAAAATGTTTCTGTTCTTCCCATTTTATATTTTAATTAGCAATGGCTCATTTTATTGAAAATCACTTTCAGAATAATGTATGCAGAAATCCCTGGGAGGCTAAAAAAACTACATGCAGAAGGTTATAAAATTGTGATATTTACTAATCAGGTAAAATCTATATAATAATTTGTTTTGATCATTCTTTATTGGAATGAAATTTCAGTTCAGTATGCCATGAAATATTAATTTTAATTTCTTTATTTCTTTTATATTTTTCTGTATGAATTAAGAAAGCAAAAATTATTCTTATTTCCAAATGATTTCAGTTTTTAAATACAGTGGCAGCTTTTTATCTCAGAAATGAATATGAACTGAAAAAATATATAAATTTTAGGAAAATACAATTACAGGAAATACAATATAATAAGAAAATACGAGAGAAAGGCGATCGTGCTGAGTGGGGAAAAAGCAAACAGTATCAATTAGCTGGAAACCAAACCAGAGTTACGGAAATATCAGCTTAACCACTCTAAATTCAAAGAGAGAAAATTTTCTATTTGTCATTTACTTATTCTGCACACTAAATGAATTTTGATAGTTTCAAGTATTAATGTTCACTTACTTGTTTTTTGAACTTTCAGGATTAAAAAATAATCAAATAAGATGAAAATCAAAATTGATTATATTTTTTAAATAATATTGTGGGTGATACTATTCTGAAACTTTAATGAATAAGCTACAACTTTAAAATATTATCTCATATTAATTAATTTTTTACATTTTTTATCAAGTAATTTTAACAAATGTACTGTGTTTTTTAAAGGACTTTATTTTAAGAAAATTAAATGTGAATGAAGTTGAATGAGCTTTGACTAACTTTGATTTAATTTACATTCAGAATAAAGATTTAAAATAAAGTTAGTATTTTAGAATATCTTAATAAATATATGGAAATAGTATTCATTTTATTAAAAGAATAAAACTGATTTTTGAAAAATCATATTAAGTGCAAATTCATTTCAGTGTTATAATTGTAAATATGTTTTCTGAATAATTAACAGATTTTTAAAAAATGCTTGACATGTATCGTGTGGGGGGAGGGTTCACTTTTTTATTCACATGAGAAAAAAGATTTTGCATTTATTTGCAAAATTAATAGTATTATATTCAAAACAAGCAGACTCTGTTTAACCATCAAATAATATTTGAAACTAATATTTGGAAGTCAAACTATTAGAATTTTATTTAAATATCAATGACTTATTACTCTTTTGCAATCATTATGACCTCTTATCCCTCTTAGTTAAGAGGGATAAGATTAACTTCTTTGAATATAACAAATTCAATAAAAAGATTTATTTGCACTTTTTAATGATGTTTCGTAGAATGAAATAAAATTTAAAGTATTTATAAACAGATAAAACAAGAATACATGACAATGATAGATATAACATCATCATAGAGCTTTCTGAGATGCACTGCAATGTGATTAATAATTTGCTACATATGAAAGTTGTCATTTTACTCAAGCTAAAAGAGGGAAAGTGTCTTAAATATATTTGAAGCTAGTTTTTGCATTTATTTTTTATTTCAAACTTTAAGTATGTATTATATGTTTACTTAACATATAATGTATTAGCTTTGTACTTGTATTAAGAGTCAGTTGATCCCAAAAAAAATTTCATGCAATTTTTCTTTTCTTATTCATGCAATTTTAAAAAAAAATTATTATTATCATTAGAAAGGAATCTCTCGTGGAAGAACATCTACTACTGATTTTAAGAAAAAAGTACAACGAATTGTGCAAAAATTAGGTGTTCCTATTCAAGTTATGGTATCCACTGGTTCAGGAAAATATCGAAAACCTAATACTGGTATGTGGGACTACTTTGTTCAAAAATGCAATCAAGGGATGCCTGTTGATATAGAATCAAGTCTTTATGTTGGAGGTAATTTTTTTACTGTCTGTTTTGGGGTGAGACTTAAAATATAAAAAAATTTAACTTAACATCTTATAATATAAAAATGTAAATAACATATTTGTTGATTTATTTTGTTTAATTTTTTTATCTTCTATTAAACTTTTCTTTTTTGTTTCAAACATGATTCTTTTATTATTTAGCATTTAGTGTTTGGCTTAGTTATTCCATATTTAATTTGCGTTAGAAACTAGAAATATAGTATGTATATTAAATACAATTTTGTTCTCTTAATTTATTTCTAGAAAATTTCATTTCTAAATTACACATGCATGTGATTTCTTCCCTTTCTGATATAGATATATATTCTATCTGATTTTACTTATTTCATTTCTTTTCCTACTCTTTTTAAAATATTAAATTGTAGCTTAAAAGCAAGTATTGATTGTCATTAAGATGTTTCTTTTTTCCCAGTATTACGTTTCTATAAGTATATATCTTTACTTGCCAGAGTCACACATTATTTACTGAAATTATTAACTATTTCTAGTAACTTCTTCAATGAAATTAGTTGCATAAATATTTTCTCTTTGGGAAGAAGTTACATTACTTACAAAACATTTGCATACAGTGAAAAAGTGACAGTGACAGTCAATGTATATTATGTTATATATATATATATATATATATATATATATATAATATAATATAATATAATATAACACAAATTTAGCCATATATTATATGCAGGTAATTTAAATACATTTTCAAATTTCTCCATCAATTTAGAGCTTACACATGCCTGGATACTTTCTATGTATTTCTTTATTGCTTATCTTAGAGTTAAATTAATTTTTTTGTTTGTCAAATAGTAATTGCAGTTTATCATGCATTCAATGAATGGTGGCATATTTTTTGGAAATTCAGTGAAAAATATTAAGCCAAACAAGTCTATTAAGCTATTAATAATTAGAGCTATTTAAATAACATATTGGAATTTATAAAACTAAAAAATTAATTACAAAGTTTTTATTTTTTAAAAGAATAGTTCAGTTGAATACAAATAAAGTTATCATAATATTTATTTTTCACCATCTAGTGCATTTAAGATTATATATACATTGTCTTATTTTGAATCAAATCCTGTTTAATGTCCATTTATTCATTATTGTTTTTATTTATTAATGGTTATTTTCATCATACTTAATTTTAAAGAGCTGATTTTTTAAATGTTTGACAAAGCATGCAGTACAGTTATTTAATTGTGCAAATTTTTAAAGTAACTTATAGAAGGCTTGTATCAGTGCTCAGCTTTTTAAAGTGAATTTAACTGTTTCATCTTTATTAAACTTCTTACTAAAAATAATAAGATGCGAATAGTAAAGAACTACTTATTGCATTAATTAACAAATTGTAAGCAGTTATTTTAAATAAATCTTCTGAAACTTTCGCTTCAAGATGCTGCTGGAAGGCTTGATAACTGGGCTCCAAAGAAGAAAAAAGATTTCTCATGTGCTGATAGATTGGTAATTAGATCATTTATTTTCAATGGAATTCTGTAATTATAATTATTATTTATATTTTATTTTTTATTACATTTCTTTTTGAAAGTATTGAATTTCAATGATATCAACTCTAAAATATAAATAAATAAAATAATCTGTACTAATTCAAAGGGTCTTTAGCCTGAAGTTTTAAAGTTGGAATTCAAATTGATTTTAAAAGACTAAGATTTTCATTAAATATATTGATTACAAAGGCTATGATATTCATTAAATATATTGATTACGAAGGCTATGATATTCATTAAATAAATAAATATATAATCAGTAACAAGATGAGATCAGTTTGAGAAATTTAGATGAATTACAAGATCCGAGCATTAATTAAAAATAAGCTTTCTGTCTTTCTATATTTGTCATTAATAACTACTATAAAATGTCTTTTTGAAAATCTGTAATTAATTATTATTTACAATAGTTTTAACTGGGTTCAAATGTTTTGAAATTTACTGAGCATTAAGATTAGGATCTTTGAGCATAAGAATGGGATCTTTTCTTTCTTGTTTTTCAAATCTTGGTGGCTAAACCTGAAGAGTTTATTCTGTAGCTTGAAATATAATCTGGTGTAGCAATTAACCTATCAAAAGGCCTCTATGAAATTATTCTTTAGTTTTGAATTTAAAAGAAAATAAACATTGTTATAAAAAAATTCTTCCAACATTTTTTTTTCTGTTAGGTGATTTTATAATAGAATTGCTGGTTCAAAAAATGATGCAAAAAAGTCATTATTTTTAAATTATTTGAAAAATCCACATGTTGATCATCCAAAAATATTCTCCCCCCCCCTGCCTTTGCATATTTTACATCACTATAATGTAACAAAGACAGAGTATACTTGTATTGCATGGTAAAAAAAATGTAAATACATTTATTTCACTTTTTAAAAATTAAATTGATAGAATGGGGGATATTTCATTTATCAAGTGACAGTTAACCTTAATATTCTATCGAATATTCATTAATTTATAACTTCTAAAATATTTTGAAATAATTATAAAAGCAAGTTCTATTGTAGTAGAACTTTAAAATTTATTGTTTTTGGATTTATGTGAAATCCTTAGTTCTTTCTCTACACGCTGTTCTTGTATCAACATAAAGCATAGTCAAGATCAAATATAATTATATAAGATCAAATATACTTGTGAGTATATATCAATTTATGATAATAATTATTTAATCCCTCTTTTCAGTTTAATAAAATATCTAAAAATGACTGCGAATAAATTCAATGTATCCTATTTCTATTTTATGTAAATGCTGTTGATTTTATATAAAAAAAATGTTTTTTTTAAATATTGACATTTGGATAACAAAATATCATATATATTTAATATTTTGCATGTTAAAATTATTCATTGGTTTTTCAGTGCAAAAAAATAAAAAATAATAACAATGCTGATAATAAAACTTGATTGTTTGATTATTTGATTACACTAATATATATATATTTTCATTAACAAATATATTTTTGTTTTTTTAGTTTGCTCTAAATGTTGGTTTGAAATTTTCAACACCAGAGGAGTTTTTTCTTGGTCAGAAACCTGCAAGTTATAAAATGCCTGTATTTGATCCTGTTAGTATATTTATTTTATTTGAAATTACTAATAATTATTCAAAATTTTCCTTGAAGTTATATTGGTAAAAACAATTTTCATTCTACTTTTAATGGATTTCTGTAGTATTAAAATAATTGACTTTATTTTGATTTATAAAATAAATTCATTTGAAATTCAAAATCTGGATTTTCCATATGAAGAAGAATATATTTACAGATTTTTATGAAAATTAAGTGCATAGTTGTATATTTTATTGCATATTATATTAAGTAGTACAAAAAACTATATGATATTAAAATTTTGACAATAGATTTTTGTTGTTGTTGTTGCTAATCTCCATGGCCTGACTTAGTCAGACCAAATCCAAAAATCCGTTGATAAGAAGAAAGTCAAAAACGAGGAAGGGAGAAGAATAAATTTCTCCCCTAAGAAGTCCTAAACAGTCTAAAATATATTCAGCAGAGGCCTGATGTTGGCAGCATTTTGGGCAAAGATGGTAAAATTTTTCACCCTGAGAAAAGAAAAGACATTTAAGGTGGCCATTGGCAAGGTGCGATAGACAGGTGTTAGTTTTTCTATCACAAGGAAGAATTAAGGACTGGCCCGGCTTATTGGCTCTATACCAATCATGAGTAGGAGAAAACATCCAGTTCTTATTTAGGAATTTCTGAGAGAACAGTTCTAAGTATGCGAGTTCAGTGGAGATGAAGTCGCTAGGCTGCTTCCTTTCTTTGCAAGCCTGTCTGCTATTTCATTACCAAGTAGATCCACATGAGATGGGATCCACTGGAAATGAATATCATGTTGGAGGGAAATCAGCTTCAACTTCTGAAGAATAGACAAACTTGCTTTATCTCCAACATAGGTCCAATTGTTAAGGTGTTCCATTGAGCTGCGGCTATCAGTAAGAATCCGAAGGTTCATATAATTATTTTCGTGTAAAATGGTCTTAAGCCCCTCATCGATTGCTAGAAGTTCGCTTCTAAAAATGGAACAAAAGTCTGAATTTCGTTGGCATAGAGAAAAACTAGACTGAGGAGTTACAATATAGATGCCACTACCTTCAAAATTGTCTATTTTGCTGCCATCAGTGTACAATTTAATTTCACATTTAAGGATTTTATTAATGACTTCCAAGGCCAATTGTCCAAGGCATTCTGGTGCATTTCCCATTTTATTAATGGGAACAGGGAGGTTGAAATGAAAGTGAACCCTGGTAAGTTCTTCTGTTGGATTCATACCAAGTCCTACAGATTGCATCATCATGGCGGGAGGGTGTTCCTGGGCAGAATGGGTGAAGTATGTTGGGAGCTTACTCCTGGTGGGGTCACCCAAGGTGTGAAGACCATTCCACTATGCCCAGCTAAAATCTGCGGGCGAAGGAGCTAAGACAGTCTTCTACCTCCTGGTGCTCCAGTCTTTTGACTCACATAAGCTGCACTTCCCTCCCCATGAATCGGTTGAGAAATGATCTCAATCCTGCATCGTCCATCATTCAGTCAAATCAGGGGCGCGTTTGAGGTTTAGGCAGAGTGCCTCGTCCGATAAACAAGCCACAGTCTGCTTTTTCTCTGAAGACATTGAAAATTTTGCAATGTAACATCAACGGTCTAACTGCTTTAATAACTAGGGCCAAATTAGATAGGCTTTTTAAAAACCATTATCAGTGCATTTATTTTCTTAAAAATAAACAATATTTTAATAAAACTAATATATAATTACCTGAATATATATTGCAGGGATTTTATATTCTTCATAACTGTAGGTTTTAATTGCATAAAAGCATGTATTTTTCCCCCCTTTAATTGGAATTTGGAAATATGCATAGATATTTTAAGAAAAGAAAAAGTGGAACTTTCCAATGAAACTTGCCACTTATGTTAAAATTTTAGACTTTGTATTAATTTTTAACATTTTATATTTCTTTTATAATATACAAAAAATCATCTCTGTGCATATTTTTACATCATAGCATAAATGTCTTAATTTATGTAGTAAACGGAGAAGAAATTCACTCTTTGAAAGATGTTTAAAGAAAAGATATTTAATCTTGAATACATTAGTTTTGTATAATTTTTGTATAAAAGAACTTTCTTTAAACTGTGGTCACATTGTAAAAAAGTACAGGCTTACTTGAATTTTTTTTTTTTGTATCTTTGTTACAGAGAAATTTGAAAGTAACTTCACTTGCAATAAAACTTCAACCTCCACCTGCAGAAGAACTGAATGCTAATAATATCATATCAACTTCACCTGAGGTAACTCATTGCTTATGAAAACAAATCTAATATTGTCAAGAATTAAATAAAACATATAATTCATTATCTTAACATAACATTACATTTATGAAATATTTTTTATGTGTGTGTAATATTATGATATATCTATAATAGTGTGATGAAACAAAAAGCAATTATTGCTTACTACTTTTTAAAATTTCACAGTTTTTTTAATAATAATTTAATGTTTACATGAGATTGTTAATTCATTTTAATCTCATAATGTTGAAATCAGTTAGTTTTTAAGTTCTTAAAGGAGGAATGATTTAAGATATATTTTTAAATAATAATGTCATGGTACAACAAAATGCATTTTCAAAAGAACATGAACTTTTTAAAAAATTTCGATTTAGTAAACATAAAAATAGTGCATTATCTATTTTTCATTCCCTAAATGTAATTGGGGATTTTTCAAAAAATATAATTTAGATTGCCAGTTCTTTATTATCGCATCAAATATCTTTCACTTTGTTACTTAAGACTTTTAGCATAAAGTTTTTGTTTAAATAAACAGAGAAAGTAACTTAAAATCTTTTTTTTTTCATTTGTTACTTAACAGTTTATCTAAATAATGAAAAGATCTGCATAGAAAATTGAATGGAATGATTGTCCTAAAAGTATAAGATTGTACTTATTGTAATAAGTGAATAGTATAAATATAAAGATTGAAGCAGATAGAATTTTTTCTATTATGATCATTATATGGTTTTAAATATTCTTCAAATTTGTAAGCAATTTATCATGTTTCTTAGAAATGTCTCCCAAGATATTAGTTTTATTACTTTAACAATGATTATAAATTTGAATTTATCTTTCAACTCTCAATTGTATCTCTTGTTTTTTTTAAAGGTTATAGTGTTTGTTGGCTTTCCTGCTGGTAAGTTCCTTTGTAGTTAATTATCTCAATCTAATCATTTCTTTTTCTTTTTTTTTTCAAATTTATTAATTATTTTATATTTGTAAAATTATTTTATTTTATTGCAAATTTTTGTCAAAGGAAAAAACTATATAAAATATTAACATAAAATATTTTTATTCTGAACCATAAATGGTTTGTTTATGTATCCAAATGATGATAACATGATAAATTTCATGAGAAGCTAAATATATGATATCATTATTTATGATAAAAGTACAATGTAGTAAAACTGAATGTCTTCTAGATAATTTTTATATTTACAGATTTTTGTAGTAATTATTACTTAAATTTTTGAAATAGGGCTTAAAGAGGAGGGAGATTGATTTTTTTATTGTGACTAAACATTTATATTTGCAGAAATAGATTATTTCTTAGATCAGTAATAGATTATAGAGCTCAAAAGTATTCTGTTATTCCATTAAGAACCATTTTTTGTTTGTGGAAGATCTAATATAAAAATTTAATATTGTATTTCCTGATAGAGACCAGTATTGCAAGTGCTTTTAAAAATATATAATGTTATTGTTGAAGTTGCAAGTGAAAATAAAATATATTATCAACATTTTTATTAAATGAATTTGCTACATTGCACATAAACATTAAACATAAAATAGCACTTTATAATAATTATAATTTTTTAGTATTTACCAAAAAAATTATTTGTAGTATGTAAACAAACTGATGCACATTTTTTTTATTATCGGTTAAAAATATACAGCATAAATTCATGATTTTGTTCACATAGGAAATTCTGTATTTTATCTGAAGCAAATAATCGCTAAAGAAATGGAAATTTGAATGATAAAAGCATTTTTGCTCTCTTTACTCATTTTTATAACTAAAAAGCCATTTTTCACTTATAAAGAATGTGGAACTCTTATAGCTATTCAAAACATAAAAATTATTATATTGCATACTAAACTTGTTGATGCTAAAGGTGAAATGACTTAGATTAGCATATAATTCAATCAGATCTTGATATCTATATTATGTGTGATGGTGATTAATCTGTTGAATGAAGACCCTGTTGATGTGTTATGGAACATAATTAAATTAATTTTTTTTATTTGTATATTAGAAATTTAAATACTCTCATAAAGCATAATGCATATTGTTGATTCCATGTGAAATTATGCCACTTCTACTATACAAGAACTTAGTGCCATTATTTTTCAGTTATGTTTATGCATCTCTTTTTTTAATGAAGCTCATATATGATTTACATACAATAAATAAATATTGTCAAACTTGAAATTTTAAATTAGTAATGAAATTAATTGATAATAAAAATTTTTATCATGATTTTTTTAAAATTTTATTATTTTTGTTATTTTTGAATGCAAAAAATAAAACTAACTTTTTCATTTAAAATATTTTTTGAAACTAATATCCTTATATATTTGAAATATGCTTTTCATAGCTGGAAAATCTCATTTCGCCAAGACCTATTTGGTTCCCAAAGGATATGTTCATATTAATAGAGTAAGGGTTAATTTTTTTTTCAAGATTTCTTTTTAGTGTTGCAATTTTAATTCAACATTAATGATATTCTTAACTATATATGGTATCCATAAATTTTGCTTATGTATAAAATCATAAATATGTATAAATGTTATTTATTTAACCATAGTAACCATATGTGTAAATGTTATTTATTTGACCATTTTAGTTATATATTGTTTTTGTTTAAATATATAAAGATAGAATCAGTAAAAGTTTGTATATAAGTACTTCTTTTGTATTCTAGAAGTATAGTTTCAACAGAAATAATGATTTTACTTTTTTTTTTTTGGTCAAATATCACAAAATATTTCTAACATTAATTTATTATTCAAATTTAAATAATATATGAATTCTCTATAATAAACTGCACATCTCAATCACTTTTTGAAAAAAATGTGTGCATTTTACATAAGAAAGCAATATTATTATTTGTTAAATAAAATTAATTATACATTTTTGATGTATAGGATATCTTAGGATCATGGCAAAAATGTGTTTCTGAATGTACAAAAGCTTTAAGCAGAGGTCAGAAAGTGGTAATAGATAATACAAATCCTGACCTTGAAAGCAGAAGCAGGTAAATCCCTTACCATGTATATTATTTTTTGCCCCTTTTTTCACTGATTGGTATATTTTAACATCATTATTTTGATTTCAGGTATATTGAAGTGGCTAAAAAATTCAATGTCCCCTGTCGTTGTTTTCTCTTTGACTGCTCAATAGAACAAGCAAAACATAACAATGTTGTAAGTACATATGAATTTTCAAAATTATGTTTACTTCAATCATATTCATATTCTTTTTATCTTTTGTGATATTTTGTTTATTTGTTTTTGATTCTGGTTGTATTTCATTAAAATCTGTGCTTATGAGATTCAACTTTGTAATAAAAATTTTATTTTTCTGAAATGAGAGAAATTTTACATCAAATAACAGAAATAAAGTCATTTAACAAATATTTGTTAAATGATTTTTCAACCAAAAAGCAAACTATTATTAAATTTTATTGCATATTTGTTAGCAATGAATATATTTGTCCTTTAGTTTAGAGAACTTCAGGCACCTGATGAAAAGCATGTTGGAGTTAATGATATGGTATTGAACAGTTATAAGTGAGTGTTCTTTTATGTCATTATGTAACATTTCTGTTTTCAATGCATATTCTTCTTTTATTAATAATATTTTTACCACTATGAAGTATTCTGATCATTGTAGCTATTTAACTAAGCAAGCATTTAACTAAACCACAGCTTTACAGATAGTATTAAAACATTTAAATAAAGTAAGTTTTAAGTTGATGCTAATAATTCATTCCTGGGAAAACTGACTTTAAAACCATCTAAAATGAGAATTATTTAGTCAATTAATTGCAATTTTTAGAAGCCATGTGATGAATAATTAATCACATTTTATGGCTTAAGCATGAATTACATAAATTTAACATAATTAAGTTCAGTACAGTAATATGTTGCATAATTTTAATAACATAAATTTAATTATATATCCATTAATACTCAAAAGATACATAAGTGTCTTTTAACTATGAATTCTTCATTAACTGAAGAATTAATCTGAATGTATTTTGTATATTTTTTATGCAGTAGTATATATACATTTTTAATTTTAGGTCTAAATATAAGGAACCAAGCATGAAAGAAGGTTATTCAGCTCTTGTGAAAGTAAATTTTGTTCCCAAATTTAGAAACAAGCATGAAGAAAAACTGTTTCGAAAATTTTTGATTGAAAAATAATAATGAAATTTTTAGGATGAGCATGGATTATAAAAGTCTATTTGTTTTCTGTAATTGTAGCTTAGTATTTTATCAAATTGTATTATTTTTTTACTGCTACTCTCCTTCTGTAAATAAGAAAATGTTTTTACTTTTGGTATCTATTTTTATGAAAAAACAGAAAAGGAAAAAAATTATTAATGAATTGGGGAGAAAAAGAATTAATTTCCATTTCGTTTCCATACATATTGCTGATTGTTTCATTTCTAAGTATACTTAAAGTAGAAGTTTAAAAAAAAAAGTAAAACATTTGCATATGAGATGCTTACGTTTTTTTTTTTTTTTCAGAAATTAGTTTTGGTTGTGATGTGCAGTTAAAGGTAAAATATGCAAGTCTAAGTAAAAATAATTTGCATGAATTAGTAGTGCCAAAATATTAACAGTTGCATTTTTCAGAATTACAAATATAGTCCAAATTTATGGTTCTTGTTTCTTTATTGATTGATTGGTGAATGGGAGTTATATTTTTTTGCTTCAATGACAGCCATTCCCTGTTTTTATTTAATCATTCCTTTTTTTATCTTTATCCATTTGATTTTTTTAACATGGCTAATTTTTTAAATATTACCAAAAATATTTTTCATTAGCTTTAAATAAATTTTAATGGCATTTATGAAGGATTAAATGTGTATTTTTTTACTATCAACTTCTTAGGTATGAGTAATAATAATAATAAAAAGCTTGCAAAAATCATATGAAAGTTTCATAAATTTGAAGATTACAGGCTTATTTAAATGTCACACATTATATGACTGAAGATTAGATGGAAAAAAATAATAATAAATGAATAAATGAATTTGTATCAAAATAATATTCTTAATGCCCACGAAGTCTCATTACTCTTATGCAAATTATTAGAAAATAAGTATTACATATTAATAATGATATTCATAACTTTTTATAGCCTTTTAGTGAAGTTTTTAAATCATGGAACAGATAACATTACAATATCATCATGGAATAACTTACAATAACTTTAAATAATTGAATGATGCTGTGTTTCAGTCATTCTAATATACCATCAGTGCTTTCTTAAATTTCACATAGAACAGGGTGCTGTATTATCCTTTGTCATGAAAATGATAGAGTACTGGTGCATCCTCTAGATGGATTGTGTTGTTGTTTAAGGTTTGATTTTAAACTTCATTGCATCTACTCACCCTTGGATAAAACTTTTATCTGTGACTATACAAATTTTCAATTATAATTTCAATGCAAATCTTAAATCATAGTTATTCATAGTTTCATCGTAGTTCATTTGTTAAATCATAGTAAGACGAGTTTTATATACTATTCCAAGCAAGAGAAGGTGACAGAAGAGCTCATGTGGATCATAAAACACTATAGCAACCTTGTATTATTTCTTATCATTTTCAAGTTATAGTGGCTAAAGGGAATATATTGGCATTCAGAAGAAAATTTAAATTTTAAAAGTTTCTGACCTAACCACATGTTAAATAAGCATCTCTTATTTTGAAAAAGCAAGGAAAATCCTATAAGATGACATCATTTTCTACAGGATACCTGGATTTAAGTGGAAACCACACAAATGACCTTGACAAAATGCAAAATCGAATTGTCACCAAAATATTTAATATTGAATACCACAAATGCTATTCTAGCTACAATCTGTTAAATGTATCTTGTGCATGTACATTCCATATACCTTCCAAATGGGTATATAATAAGTCATATAAGTGTTCTATTTAAGCAGAAATTTAATTTTTTATTTGCATTACATCACTGAAATTATATATAGAAAAATCATTGAACTGTCTGGAAATGAAAGGATGGTGAATAAATGGAATGTATGTAAAATCGCCATTATGAACTCTTTCAGATATGAAAATGTTTGCTGGGTTTTTTGTCGTTGTGTTATAACTTAATTTAAAAAATCCTACTTTTTTTTTTTTTTTTTTTTTTTTTTTGCTTTAAAATTTACCTTCTTGAACCTAACTAAAACTGCAGATTTAAGGTGGATAGGAAATTAAAATTAGGTGCCAAAATAGTCCCTCTTGAATTTCCTTTTCTTCTTTTTGCCCCCTTTTTTAGGAACATCAATATGTTTTGATATATTGCAAATGATTGTCTAAATTTGCAAACTGATAAGGTTTATTGCAGCCTCATTCGGAAGCTGATTCAATGGAAAAGTATAGTGAATTTGATAGAATTTCGCTGGAACTGCATTTGCTGTATTCAATATTAAATATTTTTGGTGATGATTCGATTTTTCATTTTGCTAAAGTTACGGCATTTGTAACTCAGCTTTAAATCTAGGTATCCTGATGAAAATGACATCTTATAGAATATTCCTTGCTTTTCCAAAATATGTGCTTATTTTATGCACAGGTTTGTCAGAAACTTTTTAAATTAGAAGTTTTTCTGATTGATAGCATATTTAGTTCATCTGCCATAACTAGCAAACAATAAAAAAATGGGGTTTTTATAGGGTTTTATGAGTCCATATGGACTTTTCTATCACTCTCTTTCATTTGTCAGATTGTCAAACTCACCTCTGTGTAGATGAAATTGATATAAATACAGCAGAACCAATAGAACTAATATCTCCTTCAGAAATATAATGCATGGTAAAATAACATTAAATAAAAAAAAGTATAAGATAATTAAATATGTAATACGTTTGCTTAAATATTATGGTTTTATTTCTAAACAACAAAATTCGTTTTAGAAATCAGAAATACTATTAAAATGGAATTGTTTTGTTTTCTCTGCATGCAAGTACCCCTGGAAAGTACTTTAGTGTAGAATCAATAAATGACAGTGACCAAAAAAAGTATTTTAAGGGGACTTGGTTCCGAAAAAAATTGTTCTATAATTTCAATAAAATATGCTTTATTTTCCGGTGGATAAATGCAAATTGTTCAGAAATCTAGATATCTAACGTTTTTTTCTTGTTCAAAAATTTTAAGTTTTTTTTTTTTTTTTTTTTTTAATTACCAGTTTTTTTTTTTTATGCTTTTTCTTATTCAATTTCAACATTTGCTGACCAAATGTTTAAGCATCTTCTTAATCAATTTATTGGAATTAAGCATCCGATTTTGGGTGTCTAAATTAATTTCGGAGAAAAACATGTTTACGCAAAATGTTTGTGATTTTTTGGAAAATATTCGATTTTTTTTCAATTTCACTATTTTTAAAAAGTTTTCTGATTCATATTTTTAAAATATAATATAAATGCTACATTAATTTATTTATAAAGGGACATATTATATTATTTTTTTAAAAATTCCGTGAGAAGTTTTTGGATAAAAAAATTCCACTAAAGTTTGTAAAAATTTAAGGAAGTTTAATGCTAAAGGTTTTAGAGAAGTTTTTTTTTGAACAGCTTATTAAAACTCATTTTCTTCCTATAAAACATTTTCCTCTCCAATTCCTCTTAATATAGATGTTTTATATTCTGATATAATACTGGGCGAATTAAATGGAAAGCTATTATCAGCATTGTCTGCTATTGTTTAATCAAACTAAACTATTTGCAAACAAAGAAAAATGCGAACTCATCCAAAAAGCAAGCTATTTTTTGTAGTTATCTTTAAAAATTTGAAAATGAAAAATGCTGAGTTCTAAAGTCAAATTATGTAATGAATAATTATTAATTTCAAAATGCACTGCTTTGCTTATGATATTATTTGAAGATATGAAGAAGAAAATCTCTCACAAAATAATTAAGAAATATAATATTAGTGAAACATTAGTCGGTCTTTCATAACAATTTTTTATCTTGATTGTTTTCAATTAAGCATGCATTGTACAACATATTAACATTCTGAACAATTCAAAATCATATCATTTTTACACCACATGAATAAAAGAATATTATTATCCAGCAAAATAATGTGAATAATAAGAGCTGCTTGGAATATAATATTTCCACTTTTCGTTTATCATCAGCTGCTTATAAAATTCAAATATTTAATAATATGTGTCTGCATAGCTAATTGTCTGCATACTGCATAACCTTCAAAAGAATTGACTTTTTAAAGCGAATTTAATGAACAAAGATTTTGCTTCTTGTCTAGAACATCTGTAAAGCTCCCCTCGGTGCTCCTAGATTAAAGCCAAACGCAATGTTTTTTATACCCCACTAGATGACACGACATTTTTATATCCTGCTTTTTACTTTCTCACATACGAATACACGAAAGGAAAAGAATTGCAATCGTAAAAAATTTTGACCTCGAGATGGTAAGGAATGTACCATAATTCAGACCTCCTTGAATCCGAAAAATTCATTTTTGGGATTCTGTCTTTCTGTGAAAACAATTAATCAAAAACGCTTTGAACTAGACGGATAAAATTTGGTATATGGATTTTACAATAAGTATGTAGATTTTTACCAAATTTTGGATGAAATCCATTCGGAAGAAGTCTTGTTTGTCCGGCTGTCTAAATATAACATGATAATTAACAAACGAAAAGAGTTAGCTGAATAAGATTTGAAACAAGATTTAGCACCTAAAGCATAAATCTGTATCAAATCTGGAACCAAATCCGTCAAATGGTTTGTGCTTTTGGTACTTTTCCGAGGGCAGTTGGCGACAGTTAAATTATTTTCGCCAAATCGGCAACAGATTGGTGATTTTTTTTTTTTACAGCTCTCGGAAACGGAAAAGTACCATTATATTTCGAGGGTCGTTGGCGACAATTAAATTATTTTCGCCAAATCACCAACAGCTTAAAGATTTTTTTATTTTTTTTTTACGGCACGGAAAAATACTATGCTTTCTTATGCGTGTAAACGCAATAACTGCTATGATTTAAGTAAATGAAATTTTCTAGGAGGCGTCGTGATTAATTTCGGTTCCGGTTGGAAAAAAAGATGTCCGAAATGCATTTGCGATTGTTCTGGTAATTCTTTAATAATCGCACAACTGTGATTAGTCTTAAAAAATAGCAAGATTAATGCGAAAGATCAATATTTCGTAATTACGATATTTCGTGAAAATTGTTAAATAATAATCACAGTTAAATATTCACCATACAATAATTACATTATTTCGTAATTATTTTTTACCGGTATCGGGCTGCGGTGATTTAGGGGTAAGGTCGAAACTGGATGGTTGCAGGTTCGAGGCTCAATTCCACCGAAGAACCGTCGTGTAAGCGGCCCTGGTGCACGTTAAATCCGTCGGGGTCAAACGTCCTCCCGCATGTGTGGTATGGAAGTTTAGAGAGAGGGGTGCCAACTCAGGTGTTGTCATCTAACCGCGGTTCAAAATTACGAGGTAGCCCTAGTATTGTTTTAAAAACGGGACGCTAATATAACTAAACTAAGCTTTTACAGTATCATGCAATCGATATACAAGTATCTGTTTAATTTAGTTATTGTAATCTCATGTGCGTCATTATAAAAAAAAAATTTGAGCACTCTTGATGTTTACAATTTGCTCAAGGTTCATAATTTTATTCGTAGAAGGTGGGAGAATACCATTTTTATCGGAGAGTATGGGAGAAAGTTTGGAGAAAACCACTCACTTTGATTTATATCTTTTCATGAACACGATAACTCAAAAATATTTTGAGCTAGTTGGATGATATTTGGTATATGGTGTTTACTCCAAATTTGTAGATTTTTAACAAATTTCGAAAAAAGTTCATTTAAGTGAATGCAATAAAGCAATTGAATGAAATAACTTCAAAAAGCATAAGTTAGATAGACAAAATTTGTCTAATAGTTTTAGTATAAACTGTAGATCTGTATTATATTTTGACCAAATCCATCCAAGCGTCGCCAACTGTCCGTTTGTACATTCGTATATATCTAAAAATAGTAATTCAAAAATACAAATGACTTAGATAAATGAAATTTGGACATGAAATTTCGACTTTGACGATAGAAAGGTGCCCAAAATGCTTGCATAGTTTTTTCGTTGCACTAGAAAGTACAAAACGTTCATATGCGGGAATCTAAAAATAAAAATAATCAGCATGGCTTTGTACGATTTCACTAATTTTCGATTGTAAATTTTGCCAACCAATGCAATTGAAAGTTGTTGATATTTTTTAGTGCTTTTTATAATTTGGAGTTTAAACACGTTTTTCTCAATCGATTGAAACAAAGATATGACACAAAACTACACTTGTACTCACAAAATTCCATACCTAATTTGATATATTTAAGTCTTTGCTTTTTTTAATTGCCGCATTTGATGTTTCTGAATGTACAAACCGATAGACAATCAACACGTTGTTGATATTGAATCAAAATTTTACTGGTGTCTGCACTATACATGATGAATCTGTGTACCGAATTTTATTTATCTAGCTCTGTTCGTTTTGTAGTTATCGTGATAACGTATATTCGAACTAACAGACCTCCTCTGAACAAATTTTACTCAAAATTTGACAGAAATCTGCAAGTTTGGTATAAAGATCGCCTACCAAATTTGAACCAACTAGTTCAAAGCATTTTTGAGTTATCTTTGTCTCAGACGAACATTCTCCAAAAATGTTTTTCAAAATCAATCTGGCTCGTGAATATTCATCAAAATCTCGCGTTCGAATTTTTTGCCGATTACTATACTTTCTCTATACTAAGTAAAGTATACGAGAAAATAATAATAACTTATGTTTGTGAAAATGTTTTTTTCTTTTTCAAAACTTATAATGAATTTGGAAATACTACCTAGTTCTACTATTTTTAAAACACTGACTTTTTATTTTACATATATAACATAGAACTAATTAGATAATACTAAAATATAGTTTTCGATCTGTTTACCTTCTGCGAAAGCGGCATCTGGAAAGTTAATGTTATTTAATTGCAGGATTATCATCATTTTTTTTCTCAGAAAAATTAATAAATATGCTTGAATTAAAAACTGAATAGGCGAAAACTTTGTTTGAAATATTGTTTTAGGATACGGTTTGATAAAAATAGAATTTCATCTAAGAATACATCTGACATTTCCGATGTTGATTGGATTACGTGAAAATTCTCTGCAATCTTATTTTTCTTCCCATTCTTATCTATAAATGATTAAATAAATAAAAAAAAGTCATCGTAAAAGTTTCATTCGAAGAAAAGAGATTATCTTATTTTTTTTCATGTTCCTGAAAATATTGTCCATCACTATGAATTCTGATAAATTGCTTTAAGTATCTCTAAGTTCTACAAGGATGAACTTTCATCTTATTGTTTTCAATAAATTTACTAGACATTCTACTAATTCGCCGGTGTTTTTTCTTAAACATTGAATACTATTTTGATATTCACTGGCTATATTGCAGAAAGGAAGAAAAATAAAATTCTAAAATTGTGTTCATATATAAAGAAACAAAATAAAAGTTTGTTTTTAAGTATTACATTTTTTTTTTCTGGTTTTATAATTATTTGGTTTCGGCTGAAAAGTAAGGCGCATATTAGACACAGCTGTTTAGTATTGTAACAATTCTAAAATACATGTTTTAAGATACAGCTAAAAAAAATTAAGATGGTAACATTTTTTCAAAATTACTTTCTGTAGTGCAAAAGATTCGTTGGGCAATCGATTGAAAATATTTACATTTGCCACTTCAAATTTTGCACATTTTGGAACAATTATGGCATTGCTTCCGAAATCCATCTGATGTCATTAACTAGTTCTCGACGATAACTTCGATCAATGAAGATATTTCATAATAGATCACATGTCAGCTGTCTTAGCCTATGAAGTGACATCAGCTCCTTTTTAAAAAATTTTGGCTTGACATATTATCAGTAATTGCTATGACTAGAGCTCCCTAATTTGACACAGTTATTTCTCAGTGACGAAAGATTTTTAATTGCAATTTTAATTAAAAATTAATCAAAATGTAATGTTTTCCTTCTCAATAACTTGGAAATATATTATCACATAAAATAAAAATGTATGTACATTAAAAAAAATATTTCAATTGTTTTATTAGTTTTAATTTTTTTTTTTCAAATTCCATTTGAATGTAATTTGTAACAATGCTTTAATAGTCTTGTAATAGGCTTCAGATTTATTTTTTTTTTTGCTTAGTTTTGTTTTATACATTCTTTCCTTTTCGTGTTTATGGCATTGTTTAAATTATGATTTTAAAAAAGTGTTTTCTTTAGACATTAATCCCCCCCCAAAAAAATCACTTCCATTTTTATTAAAATGGTAATGTTTTTAGGCTTTCATCTTTTCTGTAAATTTCATAATATGAAAATCGTTAAAAGCAGAATGTGTGAGAATATAACGGCTGATACAATCAAGCCAGGCGGGGACAAAACTTAAATTGAGTCTAAAACAATCTCAAGCTGTGATAGTTCGAAATTTAAGGAACCTCTTTTCTTTTCTTCCAGCAAAGTGTGTAGTGGCTTCCAATATTAAATATGCATATCTACTTAGAGTATCATGCAAATATAAATTGATTCCATTAAGACAAAAACTTCGTTACACTGCATATAATCACAAAATGCAG
Organism: Argiope aurantia; assembly: GCA_026543865.1. NCBI lineage: Eukaryota > Metazoa > Arthropoda > Arachnida > Araneae > Araneidae > Argiope > Argiope aurantia. The sequence goes on along the minus strand of JAPMOR010069956.1, from coordinate 96,785 downwards.
TCTTCCAACTTCCTTTCATTAAATAGTTTCATGTTCATTTTAAAATTATTTGTAAATTTAAGCAATTTTCGGAGTTACATCAAGATGATTCTCTCCTTTATTGCCTTGAATTTCAGTTTATGTAACCAATCTCAATACTACGTATTCATATATTATAAAGACGATGCTAGAGGAATGCGATAAATATTATGAACAAAAATCCATTCAGTGGGCTCTAATAACAAATAACATTGCTTTGTCCGACTCGAAAACACTGGTAAAAAAAAAACCATACGAAGCGTATACAAAACAACACACACGTAGCAAATCTTTGTTGGAAAACAGCTCAAAGCACTCACACAGAACTTACTGGAGACCAACATTCCAAAGACAGAATTCACACCATTACTGGCTCCGCTTGACTCAGGTACTCCTCTTGCTTATGCGCCTCTGCTTTTATTATTTCCATAAGAGGATACCGAGAGTTCTCGAACAAACCTCTGAACTCGAATCTTACTGGAGATATTGCCAAAATTCTCGAAAATCTGAAATCCTTCATTTTTGTCGCCGAAGCCAGGGCTCACTAATCTAGTAACTCTCGGCCATTAAAATACCCGTAAAACTCTTCCATGGAATTAACCATCTTGCCATGAAATTAACTGCGCAGAAAGCAAGTTTACAGATTAATAACATCAATAAAATCAAAATGCTATGTTCAGATTACATTTTACAAATTTAGACATTTTTATAAGTACAGTCTTAGGTTAAATATTTATTTGAATGCCAATACCCTTTTCCTCTATCTGAATTTATACAAGAATCGCTAAAATTTAGCTAAAGGCTGTTTTATAACTGATTACAAATAGTTGGTTAGAGTAATGTTTAGGAGATGAAATTTAGTTTAAAGTCGTTTAATGTATGCTAATCAAGAAGAAAGCAATAGACTTGAAATCACAAAACTGTCACCATCTCTTAGCGATTATTTTTTCGAGCCAGTAATTCGTCAGATTTGGTGCTAGATTTAATAATGTTAAGACTTAATAGCTGACTACAGTATTTATTCACATAGAATAATGTCTCGTCCTTAAGTCTAAACGCCCTAAAGTATATGCAAACAGCATTTATGATATAACACAACTTTTTTTTCCATTTCGTCATTTTATTGACCGAATGGATATTGCGGTAACGGCTAGCATATTTTTAATGTTTAGCGTGATTCGTTCATAATTGGTGAAAAACAGGTCGATTATAATTTAGCTTTAACGAATGATATGAAAAGCAACAATTCAATTCATTTTAAGAGGAAAAACAGTAGTTACAATGAAAAAACTGCAAACATTTCAGATGAGAACGCTTACTTAAAAAAAAAATAATAATCCAGCTTTAGATTGGCATTAAGGGAAAAAAGGAAAACACTCGCACACTGTTATAGATAGAGAAGCAACAAAAAAGAAAAAAGATTTTATTTTGCTTTGCAAATTTTCATATTCTGAAATTCACACGCCATGACATTTAACTTTATGGCACTACATTAAAATTATAGACCCAAGTCACATTTTTGAAAAAATCTGCCGAAAGGAAATGTGGCCTTATGCATGTAAACACAATAATATAGAAATGAAATCAATGAGATAAATGAAATTTAGTATGTGTTTCATCACTAAAACTGTAAATCAGAGTCAAATTTAGAAGTAAATCCTTTCAGTCGATCTATCTTTTATGTCTATATCAATGAGATAAATTTCAAAATCTGAATCAGCTGTAGAAATTGAAATTTGACATCAAAATTGTAGATTTGTATATCAAATTTAGATAATTTATTCATGAAAAAACAAAACCCAAAGTAAATTCTTTATTCTCTTCACAATACTACGAAGTTGAACACAAAAGGCTTCTTACTGTGGAAATAAGGAATAGGAAAACCAATTGCTTGACAATTTCGGTGGTTACTAAACATTTCGTGACTGAGTTCCCCTCCCCCCTCCATGTCTCAAGATTAGAAGGAAGAATTATGGGTATTTGAATTTATCTTATGTTTAAACAAAATAGTTTTTATCTTACTTTTTTTTTCTGTCTCTTTCTCTGTCTGCTAGAAAAGAGAACGATTCTTCTTCAGTCAGCTGAAAATTGTTTTCCCTTTCACAGGAAGGCAGATAGGAATTTTAATGATTAGCCGATAGAATGTTGAAAAATGAAAAAAAAAAAATCTTCTGTTTTTAATAAAAGCTTTAGCAGTATGAAATGAAAAAAGCTTCGTTGTATTCTAGATTTTTTTTCTCCTTTGATTTAAAGAACCATGGGTTATCTCAAAGTAGCGTCAGTAGAAATCCTGCTGAGCTGAATTTTGATGTTTTTAAAATACATTTATAATTTGAAAAATGATACACTTTACCACCTTAGTTGACAATCACAGTTATCTAATTAAGAATATTTGTTTTCATCAGCAAAGATTGAATAGCATTGAAGGAAAATTCGATTCAAGTTGCGTCTTCGCATGCTAATGAAAGTAAAAAAATATTGAAAATATTTATACTTTGAATTTTCAGTTCACGCAAAGGAACTGAAAATTCAACTTTAAAAAAATATTTTTAAAAAATTATCCTTATCTTTATTTTAAAATTATACAGTTGAATATAATAATTAAAAATTATAAAATAATTATAAAGCAAAAAAAAAATATTTGAGTTAAACACTGAAATTTAGTATAGGAAATTATGACTAAACTTGTAGATTTCCAACAAATTTTGAACGAAATCCAATCACAGGAAGTCTGTCTACTTTCTTATACATGTAAATACAGTAACTCATAAATCAATGAAATTCGGTATGTTGTCTTATCACTACTAATGTAGTTTCATTAATACATCTTTTTTGCATTCTGGTATTTTTAAGCATAGAGAAAGTAATTGTCAAAAAATTGGAACTCGAGATTTTGATGAATCTCCACGTTTTAAACCACTCTGAGTTCAGAAAATATATTTTTGAGAAATGTCTGTCTATCTGTGACAAAGGTAAGATAGACGGATGAAATTTGGTTCATTGGCTTGAAACCAAACTTTATAGATTTTTATCAAAATTTGAGCTAAATATATTCTGAGCAAGTCCGTTTGTCCGAATATAATTTAACGCGATAACTACAAAACGAAGAGAGCTAGATGGATAAAATTCGTACTCAGATTTAACATCTTTAGTATGGGCACCTACCAAGTTTTGAGCTAAATCGAAAAGAGATTGGCTGCCCGACGGTGTATACTTTCAGAAACATGTAAACGCAATGACTTAAATGTATTAAATTTTGTTATGTGATTTTAAGAGCTTTGTGTCAAATTTTTGTTTCGATATGTTTGCGTCTAAAACACAAATTCGATTTTTGGACAGTTTTTACCCATACAGAGATTAGTCGCCAAAAAACACTCGCCAAGGATCAGATGATAGATTCAGCAAAAATGCTAAATTCACGCCAAAGGTTAATATTACGTAACTATTTTATGCCAATGTCATGAAAAGTGCTCATCTTTATTAAAGAGTATGCGAGAAAGCATTGAGGACAAAATTCCACTGATTAGTTGTACTAAATATAATATTTTGATTGCCTAGTGACATAAAAATTATATTTAACCACTTACGGTGTAAAGAAATTCATGGATGGGAGTACCAAAATAGTCCACTGTAACTCCCAGCGAGCCACACAAAGTATCCGATACCTTATAGAAATCGAAAAAATATTTATATCTTCTAAATGAAGTGATATTTGACCTAAGACTGTGCTTCTATAAACTGTGTTCCAGCAAACAATCTCAGTTGTCGGGTCACAAACATCATGTTTACTTTCTGTGACAATTCCTGCTGACGTGTGTAGGACGCCGTTGGTGATTCTATGACAAAAGCATCTAGACATGCCTGGCACGTCTTTCCACCGCAAGTGGTTAAAATCACGAGCGAAATTTAGAGTTCGCGCAAAATACCAGAATTTTTAAAATTTGGTTGAAAAATTGGACTTTTATATACACAGTATTTTAGTAAATGACAATCTGTCCTACAAGGTACAGATCAGCTCTTAGTAATAAAGGAGAATATTTTGATTTTAGAAAAATGATGCAATCTTTCAGCAAAACAAATAAAAAACCACGAAATTAACCGAAAAATAAAATAAGAAAACCACGTTAAAATTATTCGTAAACGCAATAAGTGTTATGTCGGTGACTGTACATCAAGTAGAACCTGTGGTTAAAATGAACACAAATTGGCAAAAAAAAAAAAAAAATGTAGATATTGATTAAGGCTATTGAAAAATGCATTAAAACTAATTACAGACTCCACAGATAAAATTGGCGCAGGACAGAAAATTGATCTAATAACTCCAATAAATTAGATCAGTTTTGCTCTTAATATCCACCATGCTGAATTTCATTTTCCAAAAAAATAAATTAAAAAAATAAGATAACAGTAGACTAAATGGTTGAAGAGACTTTGAGTGAAACTCACAACTAATTGCTATGTTGTTTTGTAAAAAGGTATGAAATCGATAAAATGTAAAATTATATATTCTTATCAATGGTATTACTTACATTAATAAATTATACAAAAGGTTGACATTTTATATTTTAAATATCACAATACGCCTATTTATTAGGAGATTTAAAAAAAAGTTAATTTTCACCTAAATTTTAAAGTTTTGCGCGAACTCTAAATACTATTTTTCAGTCATCAGGCAACTAAAATGAAATATTTAGACTTTATATAGAAACCAAACATGTAGTCCGTATCTCTAATTTTAGGGTAACTTTTGGAGCCTTTTCAATTTTTTTTCAACACTTTGGACTTTTGCACGCATTAAAGATACAAGTACAGTGCTTTCAACATTTTTTATTTTTGTGAGTTTTTTTTAGCATGCGAAAAATCAACTGTTGATCCCTATCAGAACTCGATTATCGAAAATCTGATTTTTTTTTTCCGTATCATTTTATTGAGTGATTTTGCTAACAAAGTAAGTTTCCTCAAATATTCAAACAACCTCATTTGACCGATATTCTTAACATAACTGTTGTCACTTAAATTTTTATGTCATCAATTATTGAAAAGTGTGCGCATCACGGTGTTGCAAAGTTTTCAAAAATCCTTTTTCAAGCAAAAAAAAAATATAACTCCATTATCATTCAAAATATTCTATCGCGATTTGGACATTCGAAAAATAAAATCGAATTTGAAACAATTCAATTTAAAATGGCTATTTATGAGATTGCCTTCGAATACTTGAAATCATTAATATATTTAACAATTTTGGGTCACAATTATTAAAGAATACAAAAAAAAATTCGCCATTCTGTGAATGTTTATGATTCCACTTGGATTATAAAACCATAGTTTAAAAAGCCCTGATATGTACAAAAGTTAATGGGCTTTTTTTAATCTTTAATAAAAGAAAGTGAGTATCTAATTTGGCGATGTAGAACGTTTGACATCAAACTTCGAAATTTGGCCCAGATATACTTTTATAGAATGAAAATGTATCCTAAAGAATGAGTGTTTAAATTAATTTAAAATTTAAAAAGGATATTGGTGTTTTACCATCGGTTACTTCTCAAAATATTATTGCACAAAACTCATTTTCATATCATTTTAAAATTTAAAAGGAAGTATTTTATATTACACAGTTTAGCTTGCCATGCAGTGTTTTCTGAGCTGTGACAAATTAAAAAAAATTTTTTGAATAATTTTCAATAATATATTTCAATATTGCAATGAAATCCAAACCGTTTTCATTGTTTCATCAAATATTTAATTATATGCTTTTCTTCTATAATTGAAAACAAAGGAAGATTTTACATATTGCCTGTGCATTTTTTATAAGGAATCAGAAAGTGAAATTGCATTACCTCACCATTATGTGTAATCTATTCAGTTATAAATAGATTACAAATACATAAAGACTCGATAATTTTAAAAACGGTCCATGTGCAGAATAAGCAGAGAAATGAAAAGCTATTAAAATAACATGATTTTAATGTATGTCACTATTTAATGATTAAAAATATTTGATTAAAGGGACCATAAATATTATATATAAAAGATTTGATTGAAATCGAACGCAACCAATAATCTTGACGAATCAGATCTCCAGATATGGACAATATTTAATGAACCTTTATTATACCACTAGCATTTATCCAACGAAATATTTAATATAAGATTTGCAATAAGATAAGAGAGATTCTCGATTTTTTTGAAGTTAAATCAGTTTTTCCGATTACTTTTAATGGTATGTTGTGAATTGTACATAATTAATATCAAAATACTTTTTCAGTCATTTGTATGTTTTCCCCCTTTTTCAAAAATAACATATTTTACTTTTTGTATTATCAAACTATGTATTTTCTTATTCTAACATTAAAATTTAGTTTCTCGATTTTTTTTCCTTTTTTCTTTTTGTTTCTTTTCCACGTTTTCTCTCACATCCTATTATAATTTCTCGCCTGTTTCTCATCTTCCCCCAATTCGCCAAGTGGACTCGCTTCATAGATTACGAATCACTAATGTCATTTTGATCATCATCTTCGTCTGAACGATACATTTTGAATTTCTCGCTCTTGAAGTATTCAGTGCAAAAGTATTCGTCAAAAAAAAAAAAAAAAAAAAAAGAAATAAGGGGGGGGGGAGCAGCGGGAGTGGTCTTTCTGAAACTTTCTTGCGTACTCTCTAATAAAAGTGTTTTTCTAGAAAATGTCTCGAACAGCCGAACAGACAGATTTCATCTGAACAGATTACTCAAAATTTGATAGAAGTCTGTAAATTTGGTATACAGACCGTAAACCTAATTTCATTCGTTTAGCTCAAATCATTTTTGAGTTTTCTTTGTCACAGACAGATAGACTGACAATATTTTCCAAAAATGTGTTTTTCGAACTCAGGGAAGTCTAAAACGTGGAGATTCGTCACAATCTCTATTTCGAATTTTTTGACGAGTACTATACTTTCTCTATCAAGCTACACAATTGGAAATTTAGCATATGCTGTCTTTATGGCAAATTGGATTTTTCTACGAAATTTTGGACAATATTAGCCTATAAGAGATCTGTCTATCCATCCATATACAAGTGAAAACACGATAGATCAAAAGTGCAAAGTACTAAATAGATTAAATTTGTCACAAAGTATTAGAAATGAAGATCTAATCAGATTTTGGGCTAAATTCAAAAAGATTAATTGTTTGTCAAGCTGCTATTCGTGCACATGATCTTTACACTAAAGCACAGGACAATTGAAAAACGATTAATTCAAAATTATAGATAATTGAATCTAATCAATCAATGGAAAGAAGTCCCAAATGAGTACTGGATTCTGTTCTCTGTACTACTGAATTAAATAGTGTACAAGAAAGTATAAGGAGAAGAGTCTTTCTATGCATGTTTGTTAACAGATAAAAATGCAAATTGATTACAAACAAATAAAATGCGCCATAATACTAAACTGGATATTTTCATACCTAAATCTTTCCAAAAGGAAATTGTAACACAGTAGCAAGTCAGGCACTGGTGTTTTTATTTTATGGAGATGGAAAGGTGGGGACTCACTATTTTAAAAATATTGGACAAAATGATGCATTTTTTTTTATCGTCGTCTTTTCAGCAAGATCGCCAATAATAATTCTAGAAAGTTTGTTGGGAGACACGTATATGTATTCCTATGTATTCTTTCCGATACTTAACGATTTGTAATCATATTGCAAAGACGATTGTTAAGGCATCTGTTTCAATGGGGAAATGAAACTTCGTGACTGGAAAATTTAAAAAGTGCATCCCCTTATATTGGATCAACAGCTTTTGGCTGAGTTTCATTCACTCCCTAGTTCTCATAATTTCAAAAGCATATCTGCTTTCTGATATCAAAAACATGATGGAAATTGTTTCCCACTATAAAATTTTTTCTATCATCTTTAGCTAAAAAAATCAAATTATCTACAAAAATTATTTCCTTATCGTCCAATACAGAAAAGAGAGGAAGAAAAAACTAAACTGAAACCACTTCACTCAATTCATTATGACTTTCATTGACTGTCAAGACCTTCACGAATAAATAGAAAGACCCAGAAACACCCAAGAATGCATGGATTTGTAGCATTGATATGAGAAGTAGGGACTTTATCGCTTCTCTTGGAGTGGCGGCTCACTTTTTTTAAAACTTTAACTTAGTTAGCTAAAAAAATCAACAAGATCGCTCACTTTAACTTAGTGCAACTCTACAAGATCTAACAACTCTGCAAATCTTTCCTCAGTATTGAGTCACATAAAGACTGTGATTGAAATTTTAAAGAATTAAAGTGCAAATACAAATTTAGAATTAGAGAATATTTTTCGTAGATCCTATAAAGTATTTGACGATGTTAGAAATGAAATCAAAGTTCCATTAACATGTGGTCAGCAAACAACTAGAGAAAATGTTCCCTCAATCAATGGGGGAAAATATTTCAGACGAACGATTGTTTATGTGTGTGTAAACATATTTAAGCAGGTGCGTGGCCGAATAGAATAAACTTTTAAAATTTTAACTCCTATTTATTTCATCGCGGGAGGCAAAATTTGTACAAAAAACAAACGATGATTAAAGGCACGTCTGTCTGCATCGCAACACAAGAACAAAAGAGATAGAAATTTTTCCCTTCAATGGTTTTACTACGAGATTTTGATAGAGATTTCTTTGAACGTGTCGTTTTAGGAAAAGGAATCTTAAGATTCTTTAAAATAATGTTGTAAGCACTAAGGACTTTTATCCCTTCACTTGGAGTGTGAGAAATTATTGAGGTTAGTAGTTTTATAGAGCGAGTGTAGAATTAGTAAAATAAAACAAGTGGAATTGCATCAGAAAATAAGGGAACAATTTAAAATGAAGTTAATATGAGCTAAATTAAGATAAAAATATGAAAATTAATTAAAATTTAAACTATATTTTAAAATATTATTACACACACATGCACGCACACACACACACATATATATAATAGGATTTTAGCTATGGAAAGTCGTATAGCACTGAAGATTGCAATCAACAATGAACTGGTTTTTTAAAAATATGAATGCAAAATATGACAAATAAACTGCGAATCTGTAGTTGGGAAATATGAGGAATTCATCAACAACAACAATAAGAGTTGTTCTTTCAGATTATAACTATTGTTTTGAAAATATTCGAGACAATACTTGAGACGAAAAGCAAAGACAAGGTTTTCGCATGAAAGTGTCTTCAGGCTTATTTACACGTCTCAATGGGAGATATAAGGCTCAATAAATAAAGATTTAAAAAAAAGACCCATTTGTAAAGATAAAAGTGATTTCTAAAAATGAGACTGTCATATTTTCTAAGGAAAAAAAAATCGAAAATTTACTGCGACAAACTAATCATTTTGTGAAGAAAATGAAATATAATATATTTTTAAAAAAAATCAAATGAAATTTGAATCGATGATACAATTCTTAAAAGTTAAGATTATAAAAATTAGTTTTTCTACGGAATTTTTGACGGTTTCCTAGATCCGCACAAATATTATTTAATAAATTTAATTTAAGTGATTAGCATTTAGTTAATTCAAAATTGATAATTTGGAGAAATTATTCTTCATTTAAAAAAAATTTGAAATACAAAAAAAAAAAAAAAAAATCCCTCAACTTTAAGTAGCTCGCTCTTGAGGGCGTATTTTTAAATCCACCCTTGATTTTCAGAAAATGATTGTTGAAAAAGAATTCATTAAATAACTCCCATAAAGAAAGCAAATTTTCAAAAATTCTTGGTAAGTAAGAAAAATATATTATTTTTACACCATATCTATAAGAAACAAATGGTAAAAAAAATCTACTGTCCTTGCACAAAATTCTTACGAACTTTTACTCCAGTGAGACGCTAACCTTCGCGTTCATTTTCAGCTTGTTATCATGGTCTCTAGAACAATTGAACAGAGCTGAAGCCCTGGGCTATGCCCCTAAAGAGGCCCCACGTATGGCTCGATTCATTTCCAGAAAGAAATTGTAAATCGCAAGGATATTAAAAAGAGATGGTAAAAAAAACCAATGAATGTAAAAAATTATATGTTGCAACTCGTTGATTAAACCTCGATTCGGCTTACAACCTTAGTGAAAAATTCTGCCCAAGGTTGTTATGCCACTTCATCAGTGTGTTTTAAATGAGCTCATTTTGAGGTACTTGGATTTTATGTTGAATTCCAATGTGTCGGTGTATTTTAGATTTATAAATACAATTTTTACTTTCTCGCATACGTAGTATAGAGAAAATATAGTAATCGTCAAAAAATTGTGACGATAAATCATCAAAACTCTCCTCATTTTAGACCTACCTGAGTTCAAAAAAAAAAAAAATGTTTTTCGAAAATTTTCGTCTACTGTGACAAAGATAGCTCAAAAATGCTCTAAGCTGGATGGCTGAAATTTGGTGTACGGTTTTTACAACAAGTTTGCAGAGTTTTATCAAATTTTGAACAAAATCAGTTTAGAAAAAGTTCATCTGTTCTGGCTTTTCGATTATAAATTAATACAATAACTACAAAACGAAGTGAGCTAGATATATAAATTTTGTTACCAGATTTAACGTCTATAATATAGACACTTTTAAAATTTTCAGCCATATCCAACTATAGGTTGATTTTCTGTCTGTCTTTACTTTCAGAAATCTTTAGACGCAATAATTCAAAAACCAAATAACTTAAAAATATCAAATTTGGTATGGGACTTTGTGACTACAAATACAGTTTTGTATGAAATCTTTGTTGGAATTGGTTGAGAAAATCGTGTCTAATGCACAAATTCGATTTTCGATGCTATTAAAAGCATGCCAGGTTAAATCGCCGAACATTTTCCCTAGGAGGACATGATAGATTTAGTTAAAATGCTAAATTCACGCCAAAATTTAATATTTCATAACTATTGTGGGTCAACGCCATCCAAGACGATCTCTGACGTGACAAATTTATTACAGAGTATGAGAGAAAGTTTTGGAGAGAACCACTCCCATTGGTTCAACTTAAAAAGACAATAAATTTAAATTAAATACAATTAATGTAAAATAATACTTTGGTCAAAAGCGCTTTATTTATTTAAATGACACTAGAAACTAAAATACTTGTTTGAGTAAAGTATTTCCAGTCACAGACAATATGCAAGAACGTTGAGAAATGCTGTTGAATCGAACAAAAAAAAAATACTAATAAACCGGTATGTAATTTTTATTAAAGCCTTGTAAAGGACTATTTCGATTAACAAATCTTTCTTCTGTTTTCATCATACTTAAAAAAAAATATTGTCGATGCATAATTCCAGATACTTTTGTGCATTTTTGTAGCTGCTGTTTACTATCGGTTTAATATCGGTTAATATCGGTGTTTAATATCGATGTTTGATATCGGTTTTTGATGAGATTCGAACAAATGTATGGATATACTTGTCATTAATCCATGGTTTTGAATGCCTAGAAGTGCAATTTTATTTTATTTAATTATCGTTGGAAAGAGAAGATTTTTGCTATAATATAAAAATTTTTAGTATTCCATTGAATCAGAAAGTTAAGGTTTTAAAAGATCTTCAAATCATCCTGATTTAAATTCTAAATTATACTCAATATTAAACAGAGAAAACCATTGAAATTTAAAATGAGATATTTCTCCTCTTTAAAGTATTACTCTCTAAGATGCTCTTTTTATTATGTTGCTCATTCCATGGCTAGCATTTCTAATCTATATCCATTTAACAATACAAATTCTATACAAATTTTTCATTTATCTTGTTAATAAAATTACATTTTTTCATAGTTGCAGAATTTTCTTTTCCTGATTGCATTATGAAAAAAATGAAAAATACTGAACTAAAACTCGGAAAATCTTTCACACCTTTCAATAAATGCTGAGATAAATCTTTTATTTATATGTCGTGAAAGTTTTTATGTCGTTTATTATTTAAAGATGGCAAAATTATCTACTAATATTAAATAGTCGTAAAAATATCTAATTAGTCGCCTCAGACAACCAACTAATTCGTAAGGAATATTGATTATATTCGATTTCTGATAAAGTATTTAGATATGATTTCATGTTCATGATTTCAACAAATTATCAAAATCATGGATATTAAACATATTTGAACAACTGGAGTTTCTTTAAATAGATTTCATTCAAAATTTCCCAGAAACCTACAAGTTTCATGTTAGAACCATATACCAAATTTCATCCGCCTAGTTCAAAGCGTCTTTGAACTATCGCATTCACAGTCAGAAAGACAGAGCAATTAGTAGACATAATTCATATTTTATGAAAGGCACAAAAGGTAATATTTTATCAAGCAACATTAGGGATCCCATGTTCTATGTGAAACATTTTCATATGCTGATCTTTTTTCAAATAAGATATTACATAGTCGACTTTTAGCACTTTTTTCTTACACGAAATTCATTTTCTAGAGCTTTTCCCCAGGATGTATATAAAATATGGTTACATACTCTGTATTTTGTTGCAAATGCCTCTAAATAAGAAATTTTCTTTATTTTATCGCCATCCTTTATTTCCAGAATAATTAAAATAAAATATCATGCTAAGATAAATCATTAACAAATTGATTAAGTTAAAAATATGTTGAAATGATAAACTAAACTGACCAGTTTTTAAAAGAGAGTAATCATAATTTGCATTGCTTGTGACAATATATTATCTAAATCCGCCAATAAACATTGGAATGATATCACAGAATCCATTTATATGATTAGTACGATTGTATCAGTATCCCAGGATCAGGTTATACTAGCTATATTAGTGGCATTCCCAATCGTGGTATGCTACTTAATCATTTTCTTATTCTTTTCTTTTTTAGTCACATGTTCTCTTAGTTTCATAGCAGCTTCATATTAGTCTTTCTTTTGACTATACTATGAATCACAATGCTTTTTTTGACTGTACTATGAATCACATAGCTTCTTTTGATTATACTATGAATCATATTGCTTCTTTTTACTATACTGCGAATCACATTGTTTCTTTTGAATATTCTATGAATCCGATTGCTAACATTTCTATAAGTATGCGGCATGTTGCTGATTTTAAGTAGCATATTCTGAATTTCATTTCAAGCAGATAAGAAGGTTTCTAGATTCTTTTATCTTTTTTATCCGATTGTAGCATTCCATGCTTATTAAAGTACTCGAGTTAGTATTAAAATAAAGATAAAATTAAATGCTATAAAATTAGAGGACCAATGTCTTTCCTTATTTACAATTAGTTGCCTTGGTCGACTAGCTGATTCGCCGAAAATATTTGTAATGTTAAATTTTAAATAAATTTCTTATATATAGCTTGTTTATGATTCCCTTAATGAAGTATTTTTTTAGCATCAAATTGTGATAGACATAAACTTGTTCCACTTTTATAGTTTAACACTTGGACTGTTAATTCAGCACATGTACTTTTATAATAGAATCAGGTCCCGTGACAGTGTTAAAAGTGTAATATAGAAAAAAAAATCACGCGATTAAATATTTAATTAAATAACGAAAAGGGTTTAGATTTTTCAATGCAACAAGGAAAACCACTGTTAAAAATTATACAAAAAAGCCTTTTTTTAAAAAATTGTAGAAATTTAGGAAAAAAATTGCATTTTAATTTAAAATAGTGTTTTTATAAAGATAATTTTTTTATTATAAAAAACGGTTTTCGAAAATCAATTTTTATTAAGTACTTAATTCGGAAATAAAAGAGGAAGAATACCAAAATTTTGCTTAATTTTTAATTAATTAAAGTCGTAATAAAAAATTTAAAAAAGAAATCTATTAGATGTTGATTTCCAGTCTTCAGAGTGTAAAGTATATATGTGCTAAATTTGGTAGCTGTGGGTCAAAATGGTCTGGCCCATAGAGCGCCAACATACTGACCCGCACATATTCGTCTTTATTATTAGTGGAGATGTAAACTTCAAAAATATTAAGCAAAATCTGAATATATTTCAATTCTATAATGTCATTCTATAATTCTTCAATTCTATAATGACATTCTATAATTCTGATTATATTCGATATTGAATATATTTCAGACTATATTAGGGAAAGATAAGGAGTAAGTTGAATTCGAATTAATATATTCAATACACGAGACGCTACATTTACAATGATAAAAATAACTAAATTGACTTCTAATTATAAGAATGTATTATGCTTTGTTGTGATACTTCATCTCCAAAATCCGTAGTGAATTCCCTAATTAAACAGATGCTTGCATTTTACGAGGAATATGTGAAGATTCATTGATTCTATTAAATACGTGTTTTGAAATGTCAATCAAAATGTTTTTTTTTTAATTTGTTATTTGCCTTCAAATGAAATAAAATCCGCATTTCTGAGGGGAAAAAAAGATATTTTTTTTTTAAGAAATGCACATATCTCGAAATTAAACGAAAAACGAGTATTTTGAGAATTAAACTATATCTCATTCATTAACAAGTTTCTAATAAAACATTTCTCAGAATTAACTTATGTATTTAAAAATAAAGTTTGAGAAATGGCAGTTAGTGAAAAAAGCAACATGTAACATAGAAAGTAATATTTATTAAACACTAAAAAAGAAGTCTATTAATTCAAAAAAAATAAGAGGTAGCGGAAAAAAGTGGCGATATTTTTCGGTAAATTGTCATCTTAATTATTAATTTACCTTAGTAATAATAATTTATTAGTTTTATAATTCAGTGAGTAAACACGCTTTCTAACAACTCTGAAATTCAAAATGGTCAGAAAAATTTTGATTGTTTTTCATTTTTTGAAAAATAATAATAATAATAAAAGAATTGCTGATGAAAACAATATGCATTTAAAATATTTAATTTTTGTGGATGATTTCAGGCAGATATATAAAACTCTCGAAGTTATTTAAAATAAAAGAAATTTCCTAACATTAAATGAAATTATCATTTAATAATACATTAAAACATTCTAAATGCATATTTGGGTCACGCATTATAATTAAAATACATTTTTTTTAATTACAAACAAAAAATTCATTGAAAACATTTTTTTAAGTTTAATAAAGGACGCTGATAGTGAGAACAATATTGATATTATTTTGTTTAAAAAGGATATTTGTTGGAAGATAAATTTTCTTTTGAAGACATTGATATAATTTCTAATAATTATTTCAGCTTTAAAAATTACGCTTTCTTTATAATTCAAATAGTTGGCTACTAGTTGGTTCGCTTGGATTAATTGTTACTGAAAATTTGAGTTAATATTTTGCATAGATCTAAATGGCTTCCACAGTAAAATATTTTTAAATTTTTAGTATTGATAGATATATAACTCGATTTATTTAAAAACCTTATACCATTGGGCTATGTATTTGTCTATTTTATGTCTATATCCTTATACATTTTATTTAATTGCATCACAGGAAAGAGCAACAGTACTTAAAAAAAGGCTCACTTTAAGAAAAACGTTCACCATTACTTGATTATAAACTTAATTATAAGTGCAACAAAAATTCAAAAATTTAATTGAAAGTATTCTTTATACTAAAATTTACTCAATATGGAAAAATAAATGGAATCTTAATTTTTTGATCATCAATACTTAAAAAAATAAAGCTAAGATGAAATATTAGTAACAAAAATGAAAATGATTTAAGTTTCACTTGAATGATAAAATACATTAGTATAAAATAAGCTTAAAATAATTTTTTTTTGAAAAATCGATTAAAAATGGTTAAAAATGCGGCTAAAAATGGTATTATTGAAAAGTTAGATTTCTTTCTTTCTTTTTTTTTTAAATTTATGATGATACAAAAATTACTTTTGTGCTGTATTAATTCTGGATTCTTTTTTATATTAAAAAATAAATATTTGTTTCTGTGTTAAAAAAAAATCCAGATGATTTTAATTTTTGTGTGTGTCGAAAGAGAAATATTATCTGGTAAAAGGCGTTATTAATTCGTATTAAAATTATTTATGCACAAATCTGATTTATATTGCATAATAGATCTTAATTCGACGCATTTTAAATCACCAAATAAATAAATCTAGATCATTTTAAAACTGTTAGAATAATTTTTAAGTCATCTAAAAAATTTCTGAGTTTTTTAAAATTAAAGTTGATGTCTTTAAAATGTCATCAATGATGTCAATTTTTTTTATTGTTATTATTCGGATTATGGAATTCTAACTCTTCACGTTTTGCAGTAATCGAGTTCATCTGTTGGCCGACAACCAGACCGAGGCAGAATTTAATAGAAATCTACGAATATGGTATAAGGACCACATACCAAATTTCATGTGTTTAGCTAAAATATTATATGAGTAACTGTCACGTAATTCTTAAAATGTGCTTTTCTAATTCAAGGAGGTCTGAAACATGGGGATTTGTTAAATTCCTGAATTCGAATTTTTTGACTATTACGATACTTTCTCTACGAAATTTCGTGTACGAGAAAGTATAGCGCTAACTTTTACATGCTTAACGTTAACTCATTTATTTTAAATAATCAATATAGAGTTAGTATAGCTTAGTATGAAGCTGATTTAGATGATGTAAGAAGAAAAAATATGTTTTAATTTTCGGTATCATATATAATTAATGTATAATATTCATGCTTTCATTTGATTTACGAAGATCGTGCACTTGAATTCATTGAAATTAAGATCTAATAGCATTTAAATTTCTGAGCATTATTCTTTAAAAATTTTTTTCATGCTTTCTATTTCATCCATAGATCTATATGAACGAACATTTTCACAGTCGGCTCACTGACTCATTAAAATTTTAAATTCTATGAAGTTTGTAATTTTTATTACTGAATTTAAAATTTCTTTTAAATTAAAATTATTTTACATGCGAGATACTGAAAGCTGCGTTTTTGAAGTCAATCTGTAATTAAATATTTTATTTCCCAATATTATCGCAATTTTACAAATTGTTTGTCACTCAAAAAGTGCCTATTTACAGATTATATGAAAACGAATAAAGAAAATCTAATTTTGAAAGATGTGTAGGAGAAAGAAGAGTCTCAAGACATGTATTATTTAAGAACCCATACAGAATTTAATTCGATTTTTTTCAATTTTTTAAAAATTATTCTTTCCTATATGACGTGAAAAAATAATAGATGTGAATTAATAACGGCAGCATGATATGAAAAATAAAAAACCTGCAGGTGTAAATTATCATTCTTTTTTATTTCAATTACTGATATTGAAAATTTTAAATTACACTAAAAATAAGAAACAATTTTTTAAACTCTGGAATTTTTGTAAATGAATGGGAATATTAAATTTCAGGATAAACTGCATAAATTTAAAATACTCAAAAATTAACTAATTTAAACTTAAAACTAAAAAAAAAAAAGATAAAAAGAAAAATTTCCTCACAAAAAAGAAGCAAAATACCATTACATTAACATGGGCTAATTTTTTTGCTTTCGGAATTATTAAAAAAAAATTGTACATTAAACATGGACTTCTAAGAACAAAGTGCTTTTTTTTAAAGACCTTGATCTGGAAATTGCCGTGCCCGAAGCCCCGTTTCGCGTTTTTTTATTTTTATTTCTTTTTATTCTTATTCATCTTCAAAAACCTGTTTGTCTCTGCGTGTAGAAAAGAAAAGTTATTTGTCCAGATGATAGTCGTCCCGTTCGAAGAATTTATTTCGAATCAATGCAGCAGAATTCACAAGCTGAAGAAATTTTGGTAAATTTTCCTTTATTTTCTCAAAAGCTTTTGTAGTCGTTGCCCATTATCTCTCCCTTCCCTCTCGCCTTTTTTAATTTGGAGCCGTGGTAACGGCTGACAGTTACTCCTACTCCCTCCTCTCCCCTCCCTGCTTATATGGTTTATTCCATTTCAGCAAGCGTCGATCCGGGAGCTACTTCTGACGTCACTACCTAATCTAATGGGAGGCTGCAAACAAGGCAACTTCAAAATTCCTTTCGTGCCTTAAGTCTTATTATAAAATTATAAATGTTAGGATAATATTTCAAATATTGCTTAATATTCTTGTTTTACTGCTTTTGATCAATTCATCGATTGTCTGCGCCATTGCTTGAGTAACAAACTGTAAGATGCTTCATGAAACGATATCAGCCTGTGTATTCTCTTAATATCTTCTTCTTAACATTAGGTAAGTGCTTTATTTTATACTATATTCTGAATTTTTCTAATAAAATGCCAAATTCAGTGGTACAATTTTTGAAATTGTATACTTGGTTTTAATAAATCCAGTGATATTCATGGCGACCCCTCCCCCCGCATTCCTGTTTATATGGCAACTATCAATAAACGTTTTTATAGTATGGCAACTGTCGCAATCCTGATTGTGTATCGGTGACTTGCCTGCCTTTCACACTAGTAAAGTTTTTCACATGTTTATGCTGTTAATTTAATAATGATTATATTTTATTTTATTTTTCTAATTTGCTCTGTCTTCGATCTTTTCGCTTAATTTGTCTGACGCAGCGCCATCTTGTGTGTCTTAATTTTAATGTGTATTGAACGGTTTGAGCTACATGTACCTAAATAAAAATCTGTCATATTTGCCCTAAATATTAGATAAGATTTTGTATTGACGATCTCCAAGGTTGTTATAATTTTTTTAAGTCATTATTTCTTTAAGATAGCAAATAATTAACTTGCAATGCATCGAATGCATACAAGTTGATATAGTGACAAAAATGTAATTGAAATTATTTTTTCATTTGCCACCAGACTAACGTATGGATTTTCTGGTATTCTTAACTAGCGTTTAAATAAAAACGATTGTTTCGTTTATTAAAATTTTTTTATAATTAACTAAAATATTTTTGCAGAATTTGTATTTAAGTGGAACTACCTTTTTGTTCAATTTGATTTGCTGGTATATAATTATTTGATGTAATTACGATAATTAAACTAAAATCATTCATAATTTTTCAAAATAATATAAAATGCAATTGTATAAAATATTGCTGTTACATATTCAGCAATCAAATCTTTTGCACCTGTGAAGGAAATAAATTTCATAAATAATGGATTATATACAGGGAAATTTTGCTTATTATTTTTCATGATCATTAATAAATGTCCCAAAATGAGAAAAGTTAAGATTGTTCTCTTTATAACAAAATTAAGCTTTGCGAATTTAAATATTCTGCTTAAATTTGAAGCAATCTTTTAAATAAAGAGTAGATTTGAGTTTTTCGACTATTAGCGTTGCATCATTTAAGGATCATTGCAAAAGTTATAATACTGAATTTTAAATTTTCTTGACTATGTGTATTCAATTTTTTCCTTGTAAATTTGAGCATTTGATTCAGATTTTCAGTATGCCTAATATAGAACTATTCAGAATCCATGTGCTTTAACTGGCATGCATTATGTACTAATTTTGTTGGTTATTAAAGCCTATTTTATGAAAAATATTTTTCTTTCTATAGATTAAAAACAGTTTAAAGACCTGTTATTAAAGGTTTAAGTTTCCTTGCAGTAATTACAAGTATAATAATATCATATTTATATAAGAGTAAATGTTTTGAATTGTTAACACTAAATTAAAAATTTATTATATATAGTGTGTGACAAAGTTTATGTGTTTGTTTTCCTTGAAAGATTTTCTAGTTGCTTTTAAATGTAAAATTATAAAAAGGAATATAAAATTTGGAAAAGGCTAACTTTTGTAAGTATAAGAGTATTCTTTAGAATAGTGTAATTGTTAATTTGAAATATGCGTATTGCTTTAATTAAGCCTCTAAATTTCCTTGTCCATAATTTTTTTATTATTTCCACTTTATTGAATAATACATGTTGTAATTAGTATTTATCAATGTTGAATTATTATTTAAATATGTGCATAAGGAATGATAATGCTTAGAGGATATATATATTCCATATTTGTATAAAAAAATCCTCCATACTTAAATATATTACTTTCATTGCTGAAATTCATCTTATAAAAATGAAATGGGCAAACCTTTGTGTTAATATAAACTAAGTATTTAAATTGTGCTCATTTTAATTTGTTTTTATAGAACTTAAATGAATCAGAAAATTTTAAACTTGTGACAGCTCTTATTTTAGATTTATGTTATTAATTTTAATGGAAATTTATGTTTTATTGTATTTACATAAATTAGAAATTTAATCTACAATGTGAATGAATTAAGTGATCCAGAGTGCACATTAACTTATCTTATTAAATTTTTCTTTTTTTTTTTTTAGGTTTTATCTGCCCTGAAATTTTGGCCCATTTGTCATTTTGATAAATCAGGAGAGCAGATTATCATCTTACATTTAAAAAAAAAGCCTTATGTAATATCATCTGATTTAATTCCTTTGCTTTTGAAATAAGGTTAGTTTTCTGTTGTAGCACATCTAAGTATGTTCTTAACAAAGCTTCCATATTTATTATTTTTTTTCCCTTCTTATCAGAAATTGAAATACACATATGAATTTTTTCAAGTAAAATAACTGTGTTTGCTTGTTATGCAAAAATCTTCAGAAAATCAAATATACACTGTTTTTATTATAAAGTGATTCAGTATACTCATTTTTCTTTGTTGTAATTTACCTTTTTATAAATTTTGTTTAAGTTTTTTATTTTTACTTTTTATACTTTAATTGTTGCTGAATATTATTATTACTGTTCTAAATTTTAGTTATTATTTGTTTTATTGTTAATTATGGCATCGACAACCAATGTGAATGCTCCTGGCACAAAGCCTTGTAATATATGTGAGCATTGTAGAAAGTATTATTTGACCCTGAAGCCACATGAGTTATATGCCCAATGTGTTGAGCGTCCTTTTTTGTGCACATACTGTAACAGAACATTCACTCGTAAGGACAAACTTGCTGACCATATAAAATCTCATACAGGAGAACGACCTCATGTATGCACTCATTGTGGGAAAAGTTTCACACGAAAGGATAAACTTACTGTTCATATCCGCATTCATACTGGAGAAAGACCCTATGTGTGCCCACAGTGTGGGAAAGGATTTGCCCGTAAAGAAAAACTAGGAGCCCATATGTGTATTCATACAGGTCAACATCCTTATCATTGCCCTCACTGTGGCAAAGGCTTTGCTTGGAGAGATAAACTTGTGAATCATATTCGTATTCATACTGGCGAAAGGCCGTTTGTCTGTAAGCACTGTGGTAAAGGGTTTGCCCAGAATGATAAGCTAACTACTCACATACGTATTCATACAGGAGAACGGCCTTTCGTTTGCAAGCATTGTGGTAAAGCATTTGCTCGAAATGACAAGTTAACTGTTCATGTTCGCATACATACTGGCGAGCGTCCATTTGTATGCAAACATTGTGGCAAGGCTTTTGCAAGAAAAGATAAGTTAACTGCTCATATTCGAATGCATACCGGTGAACGTCCTTTTGTTTGTAATCATTGTGGTAAAGCCTTTGATCTGAAAGGTAAACTGAATGCCCACATGAACATTCATACGGGTAAACATCCATTCGTGTGCAATCATTGTGGCATAGGGTTTGATCGTAAAGAGAAACTAAATTCTCATCTTTTGTTACATTTAGGAAGTAATCCCTGTGATTCATTAATTGTTAATCCTCTTATGACTAAAACCTTGTGAAATGCATCGGTTGTCTATATATTTGCATTTTAAAATACCTCTGTGTAGCTTTGTCTGTTTATCTTTTGATATTTTATTTATTTTTAGTTTGTTCTGTGGTTGAGAACTGTTGTTAAAATTTAAATGCTTTTTGCATTTTGCCATGTTTTTCTTATACCTGTGATCTAAATAGATTCGTTTTGGTTGGTAGTTAGTTACTTTTTATGTAAGCTGCTTCATGAAGTTTATCTGTAAGCAAAATGTACATATTTATTAAGATCAAAATCTGACTCTTGCATTTTTATGTAGATAAATGCAATAAAAGTTCCAAGAATTTTGAAATGTGCTGTTTATTTTCTAATTAATAACACAAACAACTTTAAGGGGTTGCATTTCATTTCATCTTCTCTTTCTAAAGATAAATGCAATATTATATATTTGCGTTATAAGATGTAGGTATTACACTTCAGCAATTTTAAAACAACAAACATGCTTTGGGGTGAATCAAAAAAAGAATTTTTACTTAATGGTTTTAAAAAAAAATTATGTATTTGAATATGATTCATTAAATGTTTGTAATAAGAGCACCAACCAAACCGTTTCTTTAATTATATTGTATTTTAGACGGTACTAAATTACAGTATTGATTATTTTTTAGTATGTACTCAACCACAGACATTCTTTTAGTACTATTTAGGCAGAGAACACAAATTAATTGTTTTTATAATATTTCAATTTCATTAATTTTTCCTTTCAGGATTTCCAAATTGTCAGGATCATTTAACCAGAAACACTGAAGTAAGACCATTTCTTTTTCTTAAAAATAAATGTTTGGTTGCTCTTTATGGGGGGAGGGGGATTATGTGGTTTTTATTAATCAAATAGTTTTAGGTAAAAAATTGCATACATTTAAAAATTAACCATTTCACATAATTTTTGATTTTCCATACACAAATCCCAAATTAATAACTATTTTATGAGCAAGATAAAAGTTAATTTGTAATGATTGCAAATTTATTATAAAGAATAATTATAAACAATTTAATACATTTTCTAAATGATTATTTATTTTTTAAATATGTAACTGGTGTTTGTAAAGTTAAATTCTATGTTATGTTTTATTTAATATTTAGCTATTTGAAATGAAATATATTATAATTAATGGTTGCATATATCAAAAGAAAGAGAAGATCCATCATACACATATATTTATAAATTTGGTTATCAGCAAATCTTTCATGACACTTATTTGATTAAAAATTATAAATGTATTTGTAATTCATGAAATTAGCCTTTCCTTTTTAAAGTATGTGCAAGTCTGTAATGATTTTAAATTTCTGAAATTTTTATCTTATATTAAAGTTTTTATAATTCTTTTTTTAAAGATAACCTTTTATGTCGAGATTCTTATCTTTTAATTTTATTTGAAAAAAATCTGAAATATTTCAGAAATTTAAATTTTTCTTTCAATCCTCTCTGTATGTATTTAACCATATGCTTTAATTTTCCCATTTTAAAATTTTAAACAGATCTGCAAAATATATTTTTTAAACTGTATGCTGATAAAATGTTGAAACTTTAATAATTTCTAAGCTGAAATTTGTTGATAATTTTAATTTTGAATGTCAGTGTGTAAAATTTCTTTCTTCTGTTTGATTGTTAACAAATGGAACAGAATTTGAAGGCGTAACTTTTATTCCTGTTAGAGAAATATTTGGCTATTAATATGATCTGTTTATGCAGGAAATGCATACAATAGTTCACACAGGGCTATGCTTAGAAAAATTATATACACATATAAAATTGGCTGGCTTAAAAAAAAATATCTAGTTAATTTGAATGCAATTTGATTTTTTTTTAAACATGCAAGAAAAAATATGCAGGATGGCCTTCTCCAAAAGTAAAAGTTTCATTTAGTTAGTTTGGCAGTTATATAAAAACACTTTGGCTTATATGGAAGTTAATTATGCATTTTTTTTTTAACTTAAGTTTTTATACAGTTTTCATGATACAAAAGTGACCATCAGTAAAATATTTTTCTTCTATTTATCAATATACTTAGAAAATGTCTTGTTTCTACCTACAAAATTTGCAGTGATATTTTTATTTTTAAATTTAGTGGGTCTTATTATAAATTTAGATAAAAGTTTAAAATTGCTCATTTATTCAATGCAAAAAAAAAACCCCTGCCGCATGTAATTATTTATCTAGTAATGTATCATTCAATGAGGATTTTTTTAAATCACTCGTATTGCTGCTCATTTTGATATGTTGGCAGTTGTAACTTTTAAATGAATTTATTTTATACTTTCTTTATTACATATGATTTAAAAATTTTTAAAAGATTTTAATCCCATTCCAAAACAAAAAATAAAATTTTTTTACTCACTGCTATATATGTTATATAAAACCTAAAAGTGATTTATTTGAATTATAATGAATGTCTTGAAATGCTAATAATTTATATTGTATAAGGTAACATATTTAGAAGAATGAAAATTTCTGAGATATTAATTTTGAACAAGTTTTATTAAAAACCCTTCAAATTAAATATTTTTTAAATTTAAAAAGAGTTGATAAAGTCATAATTATTTTCTCATTCCACCTTTTTAATTGCTTATTGTAATAATGAATTTGTTTTTTAATATCTGCAAATTTGGTAGATAGTTGTGTAAATCTTTATATTTGCATTAATGAATGTAAGATTTTACTAACTTCATAATGGGAACAATATAAAATTTGAGATCATCTTTATGATTATCAATCTCCATAGAAACCAATATGTATTCATACTATTGCCTAATTTATTTAAGGAAATTTTGTAATTGGAAATAAAAGTTGAATTGAAATATAAAAAGACATAATTCACTTTTTTTAGACACTCATGATATATTATCATTGTTTTTTTGTGGGAGGGGGAGGGGATTTTTTTTCCTTAATAGGAAAGGTAATTTAAATATGCTCAAAATATTTATTCTTATTACAATTCTTTAATATCTTTTACCAAGTCAAATTTTGATTCTTTCATGGTAGATGCAATAATAATGCATTAGAAATTACTTTAAATCTTCCATACGATCAAGTAAACAAAATTCCACACAGTGCTAATTTGCTTATTAATTCAACGGTGGGTATACTATAGCCTGAAAATTATGTAAAGCATGTCTACATCTTATCCACCTCATTGCAAATTATAAATTATAAGAATAATTAGCTCATTCTTATTCATATTTAATTATTAAGAATTTTTATAAGTGCATTCATAACTTTATTTATTTCATTATTATATTAAGAATTTTTTAATGTAATATATATATTTTTTAAACTTTTATAATAAATTGTATTGAATCATCAAAAAAATTTTTTTTTATGGGTCCAGAGCTAGAAAGTTTTGCACAATATGGGGGTATGCATTTTCTGCAACAAATATCAAACAAAAAGTTATGCTGTATGTATTCTTCTCATTATGGTTTGCTTAGTGTCATATTTTCAAAACATTTATTGTATTAATGTTTTAGTCTGACGTTTTCAAGGAACCTAATTAAAAAATTTTGTTTTCCTTCTATATACATAATGTACACAGAATAACTTTTATTCAAGATTTATTTTTTATTAATCTAATATTTAAGTTTTTTTGAAATTCATTTTAATATGAGAAATAACAAAGTAGTGGAATTGAGTAACTTGAGCTTTATATATGTGCAATGGTAGAATATAAATAACTTGGATAGCATTAGAAATATTTAATACAAATGTATGAATAATATTTAAATGCTGGTAATTATCTTAAATGCATATCTGAAAGTGAAAATAAATTATTCAGTGGAAATAGAAGTTTTTTTTTTGACACTTAAAAATTAGAGATTAGTTAAAAAATTAATAAATAATTAACGATAATTAATTAGGCATTGTAAAAAAAAAGAACCCTTGGCTTGAAAATGCTTTTAAGAAGGCAGACATGCTGATAAATATTAAAATTTTTTTCATTTACATAAGCTTTTTATATTTAATATTTTAAAAAAAGATCAAATCAATTAGAATAAATTACTAATTTTATTATAAATGTTATATTAATATGAGGTTATATTTGAAGATGTAGAATGTGTAATTTGATATTCTTTATTGTTTGGTTTGAGATCATATCTTGGATTGATAAACAATAAGCATATTTGAAATTAGTATTCAAAAATTAATTTAAATAACAAATTATTGATTTTTATTTAATCTATTTTTATAAAGTTAAGTTTTTATATATTCATTAAAAAAGTTTCAGGTCTACAGTCTTTACAATTTGGATTAATTTATATTTGTGATTAAACATCTTTATTATTTAAGAATTTTTACTATCCAGAAATACTTTGTTAATAAACATCTTAATAGACGTTAATCTTTATTTTCTTTAAATTTAGTTTGATTTGAATTCTGAAATTGAAATTTTTATGGCATTTCAACCTATAAATAAATTTAATTTTTAAATCCTTAAATGTATTTAATAATATTTTGTATTTAATCCAAATTTCTTTTTGAAATTTTTTTATTTAAAATAGTTATCTGGAACTGAAAATTCTTATATTCATTTGTGTTCTATGGTTAGCATTGTAAATAGAGTTTATTGTTTGATTAGTATCTTCAAAAACATAAAATCCAGAAATTTCCAAACATAACTGATTAAATATCAAAATATAGTAATAAATTAATTCTGTAACTGTTTACTTGGTATAATAAGAAAATGCAGTTCTTATACTATAAAGATTGCAATTAAATTTCCCAATTAATGGGAATTTGTAAGTGAATTTCAGTTTAGAGCATTTTTTTCTGGTATTGATTTCAGATTCAGCACAAATAATTAATAAAGCAGCAACTAAATCAAACACATTTTTAGAAACAGTATTTTCTTTGCAGAATAAGATCAATCTTTTTGCTTCTTAGTATTTAAGTATTTTAACAAACTATAGAGGCATCTAATTGGATGAGATAGTTAATAATCTTTGTCACCATTTGAACTCTCTATTTCTGTTAAAAATTTCTGGAAGAAATAATCTTCTGATATTTAGGTAAAGATCTGAACATCAATCCTATTAAACTTCCTGGAAATAAAATTTTAAATTGCCATTAAATTCCAGACTTCTAAAAGTAATCTATCTAATTGAATGATACATTCTATTTTGGATGTTTTTCATTATTCAATCTGTATTAATTATGGAGATAAAATTTAATTTATATGCATATGTTTTTAAATTGCTATTTTAATGTAATTAGCAGGTTTAAAGTTAATAAATTCTCTAATTTTGATGCAAAAAACAGTAAAATCATTTATACAAAGGAATTAATGAAGTATATTTTGATAGCTTATTTAAATAAGTTATTTACTGGAGACTTTAATAAATATCACTGTAATTGTATTAACTGTACATTTATCATCTAATATTAGAAAGAGGAAAAAAAAGATCATCTTTGCCATTCTTTTCAAAATTTTAAATATTTTGCATTCCCCGTTTTACTTTGTTTTCCAAATTCGTTTTTCACCCTCCTTTCATCACATGGGTTACTGAAATAATAGAATAAATTTGTTAAATAAAATAATGAAAAGGTAAGAATTTAAGAATAATTATGATTGCTAATGAAAGATTTAACAGTATTAAAAAGAATATAAAAAATGTTCTATAGCAATTTTATTAAATATTTTTTTTATTTTTTAATAAAATAAAATTAGAAACATTTTGATCATTTAATATAGAATTTGATTGACTTTTTTCTTTCAAATTCAGTAATGTTAGTTATTATATTAAGGAAGGGTTCAATATTGTTGTTATATTCATTTTGAGGCAGAAGTGTGATTTGCAATCAATTTTCCATGTTTTTATAATTTTTTTAGGGAAATATGTGAATTGAGAAATTATAAAAGGGGATAATGTAAAAAAAAAGTGATAAAGTGTGATATTAAAAGTATTAAAGCAATAAAATCTTTTAAAATATATTAGAAATTCTCCCTTTTTATCCTGCCTTATGTTAAGAGTATTTCTAACTTTCATAAATCATCTGCTTTTTCTGGTATCTAAAAATGCCCCCTCCCTTTTTTATGACTTTTTAATATTGATGCTTATATGAAACATACTTGCATTTAAAAATAATAGAAATATCAGGACAAATTCATACAAAACGTTAAGATCAATGAATTGCAGATTGCTAATAAAATTTTGAATGTAAGATAGATTTTTTTTTAAAGAATATTATACACTTGTAAAAGTCATTTTCTTCACTTCTTTGTAGAAATATCTTAGCTAAATTTTAATTTCATATAGGATTTTCTCTTATTTTCAGAGTTTATTCCAATAAGCACCAACAGAAAATTTTATGCAGAACAAATGAACTTGCTGTAACTCATTAGTGCTAAAGGTAATGATGCCATAATTGTCAGATTGTTAAGGAAAAGTTAGAACAAGATTTTCTTTCATATTCATGGCAATATAATGGAAATTGCAGTTGTGATAATTGTATTATAAATAGTTGCCAATAATTGTAACCTTAATTGCAATTAATAATGTAACATTTTAATATATTGTATTTGCTATGTTAATGCTGTTATGTATTAGAATTTCCATTTAGCTTCATAGATATTCTTTAATCTCTCTGTAATGAATTTCAATAGCAAATTATAAAGGTAGTTTAAATTTTTCTGCTTACTTGCATATCTCCCACATTTCCTAACTAAGTTTTGTAACTTTTCCCCTTAAACAATGGCTGTTGTGCCAGCTTTAAATATTGCTGCACAGCCTCCCCATTTATCTGAGCAGTGCAGGATTTACTTTATGGGTATGAAGGCACACCAACTGTATTCACAAAACAATGCACAAGCTATTTTTTCTTGTAATTATTGCAATAAGACATTTCCCCATCAAGATATGTTGAAGGAACACATAAAATTTCACAATGAAAGTCCGCATGTTTGCAGTCACTGCAATAAAGGATTTAATCGAAAAGATAAGTTGAATGCACACATTTTGATACATACTGGCGAACGCCCTCATTCCTGCACACAGTGTCCTAAAACTTTTGCTCGTAAAGATAAATTAAGTGCTCATATGTGCACACATACTGGAGAGCATCCTTTCACTTGTCAGCATTGCGGTAAAGGATTTGCTTGGAAGGACAAGCTTATCAAACATATAAGAGTGCATACTGGAGAAAAGCCTTATGCCTGTAGCTATTGTGGCAAGGCTTTTGCTCAAAATGATAAACTTGTCACCCATTTAAGAATCCATACCGGGGAAAGACCATTTGTTTGTAAGCATTGTGGGAAAGGATTTGCCCGAAATGATAAATTGACCACCCATATTCGGTTGCACACAGGTGAAAGACCTTTTGTTTGCCAGACATGCGGAAAAGGATTTATCCAAAAAGATAAACTGACTACTCACATGTTTACCCATACAGGTAATTATCCTTATACTTGTGTCCACTGTCACAAAGGGTTTGTTTGGAAAGATAAATTAATTAACCATGTCCGTACTCATACAGGTGAAAAACCTTTTATTTGCAAGGAATGTGGTAAAGGTTTTGCCCAAAATGATAAATTAGTAACTCACACTCGAATTCATACTGGTGAACGTCCTTTCAAATGTAAATATTGTGGCAAAGGTTTTGCCCAAAAAGATAAACTAACTGTACACACTCGTATCCATACCGGAGAACGACCTTATGTTTGCAAAATGTGTGGAAAGGGCTTTACACAAAAAGATAAACTAACTACACATATTCGAATTCATACTGGTGAGTGCCCGTTTGTATGTCAGCATTGTGGGAAAGCTTTTCCTAAAAAGGATAAGTTGACTGTTCACACAAGATCTCATACTGGGGAACGACCTTATGTGTGTAAACACTGTGGAAAAGCTTTTGCTCGAAATGATAAGTTGACAGCTCATGTTCGCACACACACAGGTGAAAGACCCTATCCTTGTATTCAATGTGGCAAAGCTTTTGCTACTAAGGGCAAACTTAATGTGCACCTTAAAACCCATGCTGGTAAACTACCTTTTAAATGTACGCACTGTGGCCTTGCTTTTGATTCTAAAGATAAACTAAATTCTCACATTGTAATTCATGATGTTAAGTATCCTTTTATTTGTAATCACTGTGGCGCTGGGTTTCCTTGCAAAGATAAATTAAGTACCCACTTGTTAATTCATATTACTGAGAGCACTCATGCTGCTCTGATTGTACATTCACTGCTTGGGAAGTCTATGTAGAGTTTCTTTATAGTGTATTTTTCCATTCCATTCTTGAAATTTTCTTTATTTTAAACTATTTTATAGATGTATGGGTTTTTTATAAGCTCATTTGCCCAACGTTTCTTTCTATTATGTATCAATGATGTTTTCAGAAAAGAAAAGTTGGATGCAAAATTTTATTGTTCTTCAGAGCTTATGTGTCAAAAATTGTTGATTTCATTTTCATGTAGATGTCTTCAATAAAGGCTTGTTTAACACTAAATTGTGTTTTTATACTTGTGTATCACACATTCCATCTGTGTAATCTAACACAAGACATTTTTATTTTTTAAAACACTTTAAAGTATGTTTGAACATTTGTATCATCTAATAATAGTAAAAATAAATGCACTTATATTATATGAGGTGAACTCGTGATTCTTAAATAAGAAATGAATATCTTTCAAAAGGAAAGAGAATCGGAAAAAGAAATAGTAAATGGTTGAGGAATTTTCTTTACCTCCCAAGCTTATTTTATGTGAGATGTTAAGAAAAAATATTTTTATTAATGTTACTAATAATTCTAAAGGATATTTCCTTTCAGAAATGAATTCATCAAGTGTGACTCATCTAAGTGTGTTGGAAATTTATGGAAGTGCAAATTAGATGAAAAGTCTTTTTTCCAATGAAAAAGGTAACAATTGCTCCTTTACTGACCACAAACTTTACCCATGAAATAGAGATATTTCCTGTTCCCCAATTGTTATTCTGCAATGAAGAAAAGCTTGTGAAATGTGTCGCATCTACTGTTGTACGAATATATAGTGAAGAATTTTCTGCATAACTTTGAGACTTAATTTGTAATTAAGTTATATGACAGAGTATGTTTTGATTAATGAACTAAGTGTTTATATGTGCCATTTTTTGTTTAATTTTGTTAATTGTTACGACTTATGTATTGAGCATTTTAGTAGAACTCAACTTTGACGATTTTTTAAAAAATAAGGTAACATTCTTTGTTAAGTTTGTATTTTAAATTGTGAAGTGACTTTTTTTATATTTAATTTTTGAACAGTGCATCTTATTTTTATTCTCAATGTTGAAGAATCCCTCCATCGGCGAAATGGCCGTGAACATGGCCAATATATCAGAGTTAGCAAGTCTTCACATTCCTACTACTCAGTCTCATGCAGACTGTGAACAATGTCGTGTGTACTTTGTAGACATAAAGACTCATCAGCTGTATACACAGCCACCACAAGAGCAAAGATTTGCGTGTAATCAATGTGATAAAAGTTTTACACGTAAAGACAAACTTGGCAACCACTTAAGGATGCACTCTGGTGAGTGTCCTCATGTCTGTAGCCACTGTAACAAAGCCTTTGCCCGTAAAGATCAGCTCAATGCACATATTCGCATACACACAGGTGAACGTCCTTATGTTTGTAATTTGTGTAGTAAGGGTTATACAAGAAAAGACAAGCTTGGGGCTCATATGTATGTGCATACAGGTTTGCACCCTTACCATTGTCAACATTGTGGAAAAGGGTTTGCCTGGAAAGATAAACTTACAAACCATATTAGGATACACACAGGCGAGCGTCCATTTGTATGTAAATATTGTCCCAAAACCTTTGCCCAGAATGATAAATTGACAACTCATATACGAATTCACACAGGTGAGCGACCCTATGTTTGTAAGCATTGTGGCAAAGCTTTTGCCCGCAAAGACAAATTGGGTGCTCATTTGTGTATTCATACGGGAGAACATCCATATAATTGTCAACATTGTGGGAAAGGCTTTGCATGGAAGGACAAGTTAACCAACCATATACGCATACATACGGGCGAGCGTCCATTCGTATGCAAACATTGTGCTAAAGCGTTTGCACAGAAAGACAAATTGACTGTCCACGTGCGCATTCACACGGGAGAGAGGCCTTTTGTTTGCAAACACTGTGGCAAAGCTTTTGCTCGAAACGATAAGCTAACAGCCCACGTGCGTATGCATACAGGTGAGAGGCCGTACGTGTGCACCACTTGTGGCAAGGCTTTTGCAATGAAAAATAAACTAAACACTCACATGCGAATTCATACGGGAAAGCATCCATATACATGTAATCAGTGTGGTAAAGGGTTCAATAGGAAAGATAAACTTAATGCTCATTTGCTAATTCATCTTGGGGGGAGCTCTTGTGCAGCAGCTTTCGTTGCAAAACCACTTCTTGCTAAGATGCCAGACCTCACATTACCAGGACCACCAACAATGATCCCTCAGCCGGTATCAGTACCAGTTCCAGTACCCGTTACAATGCCAGTACCAGTTACAATGCCAGATACAAAACCAATGATAGCTGTTACCGCTCCCCAGCAGTAATTACTAAAAATAATTCAACTACTTTAACTTGTCAGTGGTTTTAATTCCTAAAAGTGGAGGGATGACTCCTCCTCTGGTATTCCTACTGACTCAATATTAACTGATACTCTCTAAGACCTAGGTATGCATTTTGAGGGAAAGAGTGGTTGGTGGAATTTGAATGGAAATTCAAAATTAACACGTCTGCATTCTAAAAACCCTCTTTTATATTTTCAGTCCAGAGGTTGAGGTGCCTCATTGCAGCTAGATTGATTATACTCTGTTGCTTATATTTATAAATGACTTAGAAGTGCCTCTTTTGTTGAACATTAACTACAAGAGGCTGAATTGTATGAAGCTGTTACTATTTTTAAAAAATCAAATGTTTTAATTCTTTGAAAAATTTTGTCTTAAAATTTAAAAGCAGGTTGTTCTTTTTCCTGAATTTTGGTGAAAGAGTTTTGATCTTTTATATATTTGCCATTGTTAAATAGTAGGCAAATCATGTTTCATTTTCTTTGTTTTGTTTTTTTAACAAAAGAGGCCCTTTCCATTGTTATGAGGTAAAGTGGAGTTTTAAAAATATGATGTGTAAATTGCAAGATTGTTCAATTTGTCAGTTTTAAAAATCAAATTATACTTATTTTTATTGCGTATTTTTTCCCTTCAAGTGTAATATTAATAGATCACATGAAAACATTGCTTATAGCTTCAACGAAAGAATTTGAAATAAATTAGATAATTGATACATTAGGTTTTTAATTTGTTATATAAATTTACTTATCTTAATCTTGTGCTGTTATTTCTAGTTACAGTTAAAATTTGTTTGCTTGTACACTACTGAACTGTGCTGCAAGCTGTATGTGTCTGTAAAAAAAAAATAAATGACTAAATCAAAAAAAGCCTGATCGTTTTCTTTCTTCATTTTATTGAAATCTGATTGGGAAAAATAATACTTTATTTAAAGTTTCTCTGAGCAAGCTGGGATATAAAATTTATATGCCAGTGCTGCAATTCTTTAAAGATAAAAATATTTGGCCATTCAGAAAACACCTTTTAATTCGATTCTTAAAATTTATTTTTTACAGATAAATTTTCGTGAACTACATTTTTTCCCCGCACATTGCATTTGCTTCTTTTAATAAAAGCTTGGCTTTTTTTTCTCGCAACTCTTTTGCTCTTTTTAAATTTGGAGAAATTCTCAGTTCTAGCTTTAAACTAATTTTCTATATTAAGGACGAAATATATAGAAAATATTATTTCTATATATGTGTAAATTTTTCAAAGCAAATTTTATTAACAATTTAACCTTGGTATTTCTAATAGTTTTATGCTCTTGAACTTTTAACTTGGCAAACTGTCTCAGACTTTTCTTTTTAAGTACTTTCTTGTGGACTTTTAAATGGTCCTTTTATTATTCAATACTTTTTGTTCTTCAACTCAGTACTTCAACTTCTGACATTTTTCATCCCTTCTATTTTCAGAAAAATGTCTCATTTCCTCATTTCTGATTGATCGTGAATCTTGGAGCAGCAGGTTGCTAACAGAAAAATCTTTCATCTTGAAGGTAATACTTTAAATCAGGAGAAAAAAAAAGCATTAAAGACTAGGTTAAATTCAAAAGAATACAAGACTTGATTATAAAAAATAATTAGTTTTCAGTTTATCTTTAGAAAAAAAAAATTCAAACTTCTAATTGACAATGGAAGAATAAGATTCTTCTGTGAAAATTTCCAATTGAAGAACTGCTTAATAATGACCAATGTTGTGAATTTAAATATACCATCTTGCCAACCTCACAATATATGCCAGCACTGTCATATTTATTTTGTTGATGTGAAACCGGAGCATTACAATGTCAATAATCATAATCCAGAAGTTAAAAGTCTATTTCCTTGCACATACTGTCAAAAAAGTTTTACTCGAAAAGATAAATTGAATGATCACATAAAGATACATACTGGGGAAAGTCCACATATTTGTACTTATTGTGGTAAAAATTTCACTCGGAAAGATAAATTAACTGCTCATATTCGTATACATACAGGAGAATGTCCTTATGTTTGCACACAATGTGGGAAGGGATTTACCCGAAAAGATAAGTTGGTAGCTCATACATATATTCATACTGGTTTGCATCCATTTACTTGCCCACACTGTAGTAAAGGATTTGCTTGGAAGGACAAACTGACAAACCATATAAGAACCCACACTGGAGAACGTCCCTTTGTTTGCAAGCATTGTGGTAAGGCATTTGCTCAGAATGATAAATTAACTGTACATATTAGAATTCATACAGGTGAAAGACCTTATGTTTGCAAGCATTGTGGTAAAGCATTTGCTCGTAATGATAAACTGACTGCTCATGTACGTATACATACGGGAGAATGTCCATTTGTATGCAAAACTTGTGGCAAAGCTTTCGCTAGAAATGATAAGCTAACATCCCATTCCTATACTCATACTGGAAAATATCCTTATAACTGTCCTCACTGTGGTAAGGGTTTTGTATGGAAAGATAAACTGACTAATCATGTGCGGGTACATACTGGTGAACGTCCATTCGTTTGTAAGCACTGTGGTAAGGCATATGCACAAAAAGATAAACT
The DNA here is from genome assembly GCA_026543865.1 of Argiope aurantia. Classification (NCBI taxonomy): domain Eukaryota; kingdom Metazoa; phylum Arthropoda; class Arachnida; order Araneae; family Araneidae; genus Argiope; species Argiope aurantia. Next base: position 62,063 of record JAPMOR010069956.1, on the reverse strand, counting down.
CACAGTTCACATTCGAAGTCATACTGGTGAAAGGCCATTTGTTTGCAAGCACTGTGGGAAAGCATTTGCACGTAATGACAAACTCACCGCTCATATTCGTATTCACACTGGAGAGCGTCCATATATTTGCAGCCACTGCTCAAAAGCATTCACTACTAAAGGCAAATTAAATATTCATATGAGAACTCATGAAGGAAAGTTACCTTATGTCTGCACACAGTGTGGTAAGAATTTTAATAGTAAAGAGAAGTTAAGTGCTCATCTATTGATTCATCTTGGAAGTGCAAGTTGTGCTTCATTGATCGTTCAACCATTAATGGGGAAAAATATGGCTGTTTAAAGTAGTCTGCTAGTGTGTATTGAAGTCAACTGCTGTAAAAATTTCCACATTGCATTAAGAAACCTTAATTTTTTCTTCTTGGGACCTATTTCATGTGTGTTATAATATGTAAATCGGAAATGTACTTAAAGCACTTGCATTGAATAAATACTGTAAATAAGTGAATATTTTCTTTAGTGAGACGAACATTTTCTGATTCTCTCTTTCCTTCTGAAATATTTGGTTATTAATTAGCCTGCAACTTATTGAATTAAATAGATTGATTTGATTTTAAGAAATAAACAAGGTAGATATTAAATAGCTAGAACATATTATCTTTGTCATGAAGTGAATAAGGATGAATATTGCAGACATCCAAACAAATAATAAAAAAAGATATTAATTATTAAATTTTGAAACTTAAAGAATTTAAAAGGAGTTTTAAATTAATTTGTTTGAAATATTTCATTCTGTTTTTAAATTTTAAAATTGTAGAATATTTGTGAAATATTAATATAAAGAATTCATATTATGATGTAATCAGAATTTCTTGCATTGTTAAGGAATATATTAACTGATTTGTAAATACGATTTAAAAGGAACAAATAAAATAATTAATTAGAAATTATTTTCTATTACAGTAATAACCTTGACTCTTTTTAATTATGATTGTTAGTTATTTAAAAATATATATGTAGTTTATTAGGCACACTTGGTATATCAGTTGATTTAAAAATGACATGAATCATTACAGTTGTATATTTAAAATGACAGCATTAATTTTAAAAATATATATTTTTACATGTGTTATTAATTTCAACATGTAGTTTTAGTATTCATTTAAAATGTAATCAAAAATTGTGTCAATAATTTAAATTATAAAGTTGATTTTAAAAAATTGATTTTTAAATTATGAAAATATTTAATTTTGTGCTCAACTTGATAAAAACATGAGCAGAATAATAATTTATAACAGTAACTTCTTATTTAATTTCACTAATTAGAAGAAAAGAATGTTTCAGTGAATAGTATTGATTCCACAACCAGGAAAGCATGAAGGTGACTAATATAAATTGAATTGTGAATTGATTAATATAAATTGAAAGTGGAAAAAAGAATTAGAGTTTACACAATGAATTTAAAAAATTAAAACTTAATGGGTATATTGACAAATTTGGAATAAATATAATTTGCAGAAAAGCTTTTTTTTTTTTTTTGACATAGTACATAAAATCATAGATTCCAGTGAATTAAAAGAACATTGATTGTTCATATCCTACATTTCCATTTAATTTTTTTCTCCTGTAAGCAAGTATTTGAAATAAATTTAAATAAAGTGCAAGGTGATTTTTATGTACTAATTTTTTTTTTTTTTTTTTTGCTGTGTTTAAAACTCCAATACACTTAGCATGTTACTAAGTGAAAATCTTGACTCTTAAATATACTATTACGTAACTTGAAAATGAATTAATATTATTCATTACAAAGAAAACTGAAGCAAATTTAATTTCATATTTTAGTATTCATAATTTTGAAGATATTCTTAATGTATTTTGCATAGTATTCAAATTTCATTTTCAGAACAACTATACGAACAATTTTTTTAGAAACATTGGTATTGTATTTTCAGATTACTCAAGTTATTCTTATCAAGAGTTTTCACTGGATGATTTTTCTGTATTTCTCAAATGCTAATAAATTTCAATATAAATTTTCTCTTCTAAATCAGATATAGGGAAGATATTTAAAAAAATCTTTTGATTTAAAACATTATTTACAAAAATAATATTACATTTTTGTATGTATATTATATATATATGTAAAAGGTATTTTTAAGTAGCGTGTTGGCAATAATTAAATTAAAAAAACTGGTATTTGATCGAGGAAATAAGAGAAAATGAAGTAACATGGACGAATGTAAGATAAAATATAGAAAATTAATTAGAATTAAAATTAAATTAAGAGATATCATTACACACTTACACATACATATAGAATGCTTTTTTTTTTGTCAAGTTGATTGTGCTGCACGTTAAAATTAAAATATTGGATAAATTTTTTTGGAAGTGGAATTAACTGTGGGATAGAAGAAAACAATTTTCAATCAGGGAGTGGGCGCTTTATTGAGATGAGACAGAGAACAACTTATTCCTTCATAAATTAAAATTAATTCAAATCAAATTTATTAACAAAATTTTATTCCATCCTGAAACTTCAAATAAAAGAGTATAATGTTTTTATTTATTAGTTTTTATTCTATACATATAAAAAACAAATCTTTTTTCTAAATTTTTACTTTTTTTTATCTCCATGTTCCTAATGGTTTGTTTTGATTCTATTTAACGTTTAAAATAGATTGTATTCTTTGATATTATTTACAAGTATCACAACTTTTAAAATTTACAGAAAAAAAAACTGAAGTCGATTTATGTTATTTATTCATAAATAAAAAGATTTTTTTTTTTAATATTTCATTTTCCGAATAAAATAAAATATTGTGGTTATATTAGAACATTCTTTTTAAAACACAAGTTTCACCAAAATTATCTTTTATTTTGAAGACATCAGTATATATAATTGTTTCCCACCGTTTGTAATGTTGGCAGTTTACAGATTTATCTGCATCATTAACAGATACACAAATCCAAACTCCTGTTTTTTCAAGTAACTCAGAGGTTATTATTATTTTTTTTAATATTTAAAAATAACACATTTATAGGAACGTGAATAGAACTAAGCATGAATAAAATTAATGATGGGATCGTAAATTTCACGTTTTATTTACATTATTTTATGATGGATTGTAACAAAGGTCAATAAGCTGAGGTTTGCATATTTTTTTTTTTTTAAATTTATGCTGCTTTTTTACATTCTTCCCTCGGGAACGACTTTTTTGGAGTTATAGGTGATATTTTTTTTCTTTCAGCACTTTTTTTTTTTTTTTTTTTTAATTTTCATTGCATGTTTATTTTGTTAGTTTGTCACAATTTTCTCCTCTCCGGCTTTCATGATTATTTTTAAAGTTTTTAGTTCATTGAATTCCAGACCTTTATTGCTTACTTTTAATGTTATTATTACATCATATATGATATACTGTTAAAAGGATAACAGCTCATCTAGATGGGCACATATTCTGATAATTAAATATTGATAAAAATTCATTATTTAAAAAAAAGTTAATTTTTTTAAGGAATTGTTTTTTGACATGGCGTTTAAAAGACCTAGTTCTGCAGATTTTTTCATTACGAAAATCTATTTATAAGTTTGACAACAGTATAAATTTTCTTTACATGAATATTCTGTTAATGCGTGGAAAATTTATTATCGAACATTTATTTTAACTTATTATTGATTGCCGACATTTCGCTTAAATTTACTTACAATCAACTTGTCATTCATTTTTAACTAATTATAATAAAATTAACTTTTCCTGGACTAATCATATTAAATTTTTATATTACAATCTAAAAATATATTTATTGAATTTAACGTTCATTAATATGTTTTGAAATTCGATAATACAAGTAAGGCAAGTCCGAACAAATGCGGAGTTTGGTGCAACGTTTATTTGCTTGACATGAAACAATTTCGTACAAATAATAATCTGATGCATATTGCTACTCATTGCATTGTAAATTTTGATGTAATATTGATTTAAAAAATAGGAGAAATTGATAAATAATTAAAATATTTTTAAATTCCATTTCATCAGGAATCATTTCAATGACAAAAATAAACATTCTATAAATCAAGTATCAAAAAATAATTGCTTCATAATTTTATAAAATACCATTTTATATGAGAAGAGAAGGATGGTGCTACAGTATATTAATTTTTGTGTCATTTTCTTATAGTTAGTTCCATAACAAATTCCTATCAGATTAGAATAGATAAATTATCAAAGAAGTGAATCGTTCTTGACACATATTTCCCGTCAGATGCGGACAGCCACGGTGGCCTGGTGGTCAGGTCTCGGCTTCGGAGGGTTTCAGGTTCGAGACCCGATTCCACCGAAGAACCGTCGTTAAATCCGTCCTGACCAAACGTGCTCCCGCTGATGTGGTGTGGTTTGGAGAGGGGGGTGCCAGCTCAGGTGTCGTCCTCGTCATCTGACCGCGGTTCAAAATTACGAGGTCCGTCCCAAAATAGCCCTAGTGTTGCTTCAAACGGGACGTTAATATAACTAAACTAAACCCGTCAGATGCGACCAATAATTGATAATGTCAAGATGGTATCATAATTTTGATTTAATTTAAACAAATATTATAATTATATAAATTCAGAGAGCAAAATTCGACGATAAACTTCAGTTTCATTAAATTAACCAGTGTAATTGATATTGCCTTACAAAGTCGCATTTAAAATTTATGAACCGTTTCAAGAAATCGCCTGCAGTTAATTTTGAATACTATCTGAATCAGATTGAAAAAACAAAACCATATGATGTCTTGCGATAAATTTCATTTCATTTTTTAAAAAGAAAATGGTATTTTTGCTTTAGACTAGAACTTTGAAGTTGGCACCAGCTATTTTAACTTAATAGTAAGACTCAAATACTCAAAGCATAAAAATGTCTGCAAATTGCGCAATAATATTCAAATATACAGTGGTGGCCAAAAGTGTGGACATTTTTTTAAAGTTTCATGTTTTTCAACTTTGTGTGCTTGTAGAATATATTCATTTTCACTTAAATACAAATGTTTATATATCAAATTGAAGGTAATTTAATGTAGAATTAAATAACAAAAACAGTATTACAATATCTGTATTACAAAAAAAGTTACGCTCATTTTAGTAAGATCTATCTTAGATTTGCATTTTTTTAAAGTGATACACAATCAATACTTAGTAGGATAACCCTTATTTTTTAAGACAGCGTCATTTCATCGAGTGAACGAGTGTTTGGTGTTCATCTTTCGTAATCACATGATACCAAGAATCAATTATAGATTCAATAAGTTGTCTTTTATTGGATGGACGTTTTTTTCGTACAAGAATTTTCAAACGTCGCCACAAATTTTCAATTGGATTGAGATCAGGGCTATTTCCTGGCCATGGTATACATCTATGCCTTAATTTTAAAACCATGCTTTGCATACTTTTGCTGTGTGGCATAGAGCTGAATCCTGCTGAAAAATAAATGATGCTTTGTTGGGGAAGAAAATCCCTGATGGAAGGTATCAATTTTGGTTCTAGGACAATTTCGATGTATTTTTTGTTATTCAGGATGCCATCAATCACTTGAATTCGGCCCACACCATCTGCAGACATACATACCCAGATCATGGCATTTGTTGTTGTTTTTATAGTTGCTTCAATGCAATCAGGATGAAGTGCTTCATCTACTCTAGGTCTCACGTATTTTCTACCATCACTACCAAAGAGCGATATTTTAGTCTCATCGCTCCAGATTACTTGCTTCCATTGATTTTCTGAACATTTAATGTGATCTTTTGCCCACTTAACACGTTTTTCGAGTTGCTTTTGATTTAAATATGGTTTTTTCCTTGGGATTCTAGCTTGTAGTACAAATCCTGATAACCTTCTTCTTTTTGTTCTTGAACTTAATGCAATACCCGCTGCATTCATTTCACATCTAATGGCATCTGATGAAATTTTTCTATCTTGAAGGCATAGCCGTTTAATTTTTCTATCGGAAGTAGCAGTTGTGCATTTTTTTCTGCCTGATTTGGCCTTATTTTCCACTGATTTCGTTTTTTCATAACATAAACAGAACTTTCGTACACCAGAACAAGTCATTGAACCACCAACTTATCTTGAAATTTCAGCATAAGAAAGGCCCTTTTCTCTCAATATGACAATTCAGCTTCTTTTTGTAGATGTCCAGTCAGTTCTTCTTGTTGGTGTTGTTTGTTTAAAATTAGTTTAATTAAAAAAAAAGGATTTAAAATATTCAAAAACAGCAATACACTATTTAATTGTACTAGTATGCATCATTCCGCAAAATATTTCCATAACAATAACTCTTTTACCATCCAAATAACCTAAATTATAGTTACAGACATTTGATGGGTCCTCAGAACAGTGTTTGTGATTGGCTAGTACGCTTTTATTACAAAACACGTCATTATTCAAAACGATTTGTGTTTTGATTCATGTTTTTTGTTCTACTAAAATGAGCGTAACTTTTTTTTGTAATACAGATATTGTAATACTGTTTTTGTTATTAAATTTTAAATTGAATTACCTTCAATTTGATATGTAAACATTTGTATTTAAGTGAAAATTAATATATTCTAGAAGCACGCAAAGTTGAAAAACATGAAACTTTCAAAAAATGTCCACACTTTTGAAAATCGTAATGTTTTCTAACTTGGTATGCTTATAGAAAATGTTACATTTCACAAAATGCAAACTCTTACATATTATTTCAAAGAAAATTTAATACTGATTTCAATACAAAAAGCAAAATTCAAATATTTTCAATACAAGAAAAGTTATTCTTACTTTAATCTGAATAACAAACACAGTGATGAAGTGGATTGGAATTTTCCTGACCAATCGCTGCTCTTATTCTGGGAATTAATAAAATGTTTATAACTGCCAAAAGAAGATGACATCATATTTAAAGTTGGAACGGGTCATGATTGGGTCTTTTTCTATAGAAGGAAGATCGTTTTTTTATGTAATTTAATCACAAGTAAGAAATTTTGTTAAGCTTTTTAATATTTAGTATTAATTGTTGTAAATAGTTCTAATATTTAGTCATGAAGCAATGCCATCAAATAAAAGAATAGATTGGACACTTAGAAAGGGAACTAAGCTTATTGTGTTACATGAATGTGATCTTTCCAATGCTGAAATTGCAAAACAATTGGGTAATTCAGTAACTACATATGACGTCCGAATGTTTTGTTTATGATACTAGGAGACAAATTCAATAAAAAAGAAAGCAGGAAATGCCTGAAAAAGGTACACCACCTGTTCATGACAGAAGAATGAAAAGATTTATGTCTCCATGATCGAAGAATGTTATCAGCGGCCACCAGAAGTGAATTGTATGATGCTGGCATTTATGTCAGCTCAAGAACTATCAGGAAAAGATTATTAGATGTTTGACTAAGAGGTAGAATTCAACGAAAAATTTTACAGCAGTGTGTAAAAAGATTACAGTGGACAAAAGAACACATTAATTGGCCAGATGATCAGTGGTTACAAGTTATACGGAGTGATGAAACAAAGATATTGTTATTTGGTAATGATGGCGAAAATAGGTAAGACATAGAATAGGCAAAAAGCTACATCCTGAGTGCATTCAGGCAACTATGAAGAACTCAGTTAGTGGTCATGCGTGGTCACAGATGGTATTGGTCTCTTTCATGTTATCGATGGGACATTAAATGCAAGAAAATACATTGACACTATTCTAGAGCCAAAACTAACACCTTCCATCAGTGATCTCTTTCCCAACAATGCATCATTTATTTTTCAGCAGGATTCAGCTCCTTGCCATACAGCAAAAATATCGAAAGTGTGATTTAGTACAAAGAGCATTGAATTGTTATCATGGCCAGGAAACAGTAATAAACTCGAAATTATTGAGAACTTATGGCACCGTTTGAAAACTCTTATATATATGAAGCGTTCATCAAATAAAAGAGGATTAATTAAGTCTATAATTGTTTTCTGGCATCCCGCAATAACGAAGAAAGAGCTTAAAACTGTCGTCAGCTCAATGAGACATCACTGGTAACTCACTGCAGTCATCGGCATTTAATGTATCTCGATAATTATTGCCTCTCAACTTTTTTTGTGTTGAAAATATTTGAATTTTGCTTTTGATATTGACATCAGCATTAAATGCCCTTTAAAATGACATGTAAGTGTTTCTATTTTGGGAAACGTTACATTATCTATAAGCATACAAAATTAGAAAACATTAAAATTTTCAAAAGTGTCCACAATTTTGGCCACCACTGTATATTCGGAATAAAAAGAAAAATGAAATCATTTTATTTTTGTCAATCAGCTTAGGGGAATTTGGGGTTATGCGCTCACGCTGTTACGAATTCAGTTAACCACGTGATCTCCCTGGGCGGAACTAGCTGCCAATCATGTGGTCCTCCTGTTGTTGTTTAGTACACGCCGTACAGTTCTTTCGGGTGGGCCTTGAAGTACAGGTTCATGAATGAAATATTAAAATGTAAATAGTTTCTGGTACACTGAGACATATGGAAACGTATGCCACTTAAAATTATATAGTTCAAAAAACAACTTCATGAGTTAATCAGTTAAAAGTTCCTTTTGATAAACTGACGATCTGAAATGACGCAGTTAATAGATTGGTTAATAATACAGAATGACCCTTAATGAAAACTTACTAAGTTATAATGATAAAACAGCGATGATTATTGCCATAGAATTAACTTACGAAAATGTTCAATAATAAGCTTATACTTAAAGATTAATTTATTGCTAGAGATGGATCCTTTTTCAAGAATGATTTATGTATTTTTATCTATCAAGGTCGGATTAGGCCTTCTAGGAGCACTTAGGCAGTGCACATCTCAGTTTATCCACCATACTTTTCAAATCCAATTTTTTCAAATTGATTTTATTATATAAGCAGTTTCAAGTTGGAAATTTTGATATATAAGAAAAATGTACAATTGAAATTTAAAAGTAAATATTAATATAATAACAAAACTTTTCGGAATATAATCTAAATAATATTTTAATCATAAGATCAGATTTTTTTTTAGTTATAAAGCACTACATTTTTTTACAATAATAAAATAACAAGATATAAAATTTTCGAATGGTAATTAATTCGAAATACTAGAATGATGGTTCAAAATTAATTTAAACAAAGAAACTTTTAATTTAAATACGCTCGATTACATAACCTTTAAAATGAAACGAAAACACAAAATTAAGTAATTTTAAAAATTTAAGTAATTTTTTTTTTGAAAACCCGGAGTCTTCTAAATTTGTGGGACCACTAAACATTTGCCTTTTTACTAATATTACCCTCATTTATTTATCCTTATTTATTGTTACTTTTCTGCAGAAAGCATTGCATATTATCTACTATGTTAACATACTAAATACTAATAACTTAATATTAAAAAATCAGTGGAGGTGAGAAAGGATAATAAATTCGAATTCTATTAAATGACATTTTAATAAAAATAAGGATATATTGACAATGGAGCCTCGCACAAATTTTTGAAATATTGATTAAATGGAATGGATAACATTTACCTGTTTACTTATGCGGCCCTCATTAGAAAATCGCAGTATGCAAAGAAATTGCATAGCAACTTTATGTTTTGGATATTTGATTCGAAGGGCTATGTGAAGACAAATATCTGGTTCACTTATTTTCTTTTATTTAAATCAATAAGTCATAAAAAAATCATTTTTTTTTAAATCCACTCAATATAGGGGACACGCTTACAGGTTGAATGAGTATATAAATGTGATCAGACTAGAAATATCCGAAAATTATTCACATAAAATGATGGAGTTGATAAAATCCTAGAAAACACAAATCTGAGTACGTTCTAAATACTGAAGCAACGGAAGTCGTCTCCTCGGCACTTTCTCCTATATTCACTAATAAAGGTATTATCCCTCCTCCTCTACGTAAAAATAGTTTGAACTCTACGCACAGGGCCGGATTAAGCTCTGAAGGGGCACTTAGAAAATTCAAATTTCGGGGGGCTCCCTTTCGTGAACAAAAATTTCAGGACCAGATATTTTTTTTATTTATTTTAAATTAATGCCTATTTATTTAACCCTTTAAAGGGCCATTTTTTTCTAGTCATACTATGTTAAAATATTTTTAGGCTTGAAATTAGAATAAGAAAAGGGATTCATTTAGCTTATTAGATAAATTTAATTTGATTAATTAATTTGGTTAATTAATAATTAAGTAACAAATCAAGACGCATCATTTTGTGTGAAATAAAGAACCGAAGCATCTAAGTTTCTGTTTTTCTAAAAACATTTGTCATAACTTATGCTAACTTACACAATTTCATACAAAGATTGATAAATTTAGTGGGAAGCATACTTCCCACGGTCCTAGAAAGGGTTAAGTAGTTTTTTTAATAACATATATTACGACAAACTGAAATAATAATAAAAAATAATTGCAGGTCACCTTCAATAGAGATGGTCTGGCTAACATAAAATGCAAGAAATAAATATTATTTTAAAATAAAAAAAATTGTAACATTTTTGAACACCTCCTGAATATTTAAATACAAAGCGAACCAATCGTGTTGATTTTAAATCAATCAACCAACCAACCAACCAGGGGGTGAAATGGATATTAATGGACTGGAAACGCATTTGGCAACACAGGGGGGGGATCCTTAGAATAACTCACTGTTCTTTCGACTTTCTTTTCTTTTTCTTTTATTCTGAAATACAAAATCACCTTATTTTAAATTGAATATGTTTGATTACTTGGCATTTGTAAACCAAATGGGAGCGCAAAACTAAATTACTCGAAAAATACGGTAAAAAAACAAACAAAAAAACACAAGTATTCTGAGTTCTTTAACACTGCGTTTCGGTCCTGTCTGCGCTGTCATGAACGCCACGAGTGCTGTAATTTGTACTCCCAAAGTTCAATCCACGGGTGTTGTGCACTTTGAAGAAAACCGAGGATGTATTCTTTCATCGACGGAAGCAGAGATTTGGCACAGAATTGTCATTTCCGGATCATATAATAAATTTCATTTATCTAAGCCGTTGCGTTTTTGAACTATCGCGTTTACATTTATGCGAATGCACAAATTGACAAAAAGTCATCCTTTAGATGAATTTGGTTCGAAATCTGATATGGATCGATACATTAGAAGTTAAATCATTGTACTAAATTGTATCAACCTATGTGTTTACGTTCTGTAGTTATTGAGCTCTCGTACAAAATTTGATAGGAACAAGTTTGAATGTTAAGAAAGATCTCGTATCGTGTTCATACATATTCAGATATAATGCCAAGAATATGTTTTTTTTGGGGGGGGGGCTTAGGGACATTTAAAATATAAGGCTATTCTTCGCTCCCCACCCCTTCCCGACGGTTGAAATACTCTATACAAATTTCATGCACCAGAAAAAATTATTGATAAACTATTCACTTAAAGTTAATTAGCAGTTTTTGAAAGAAAAGGACTGAATAATTTTATATTCTTTCAAATACTGTTGTTGTTTCTGATGGCACTTGTCATAGACAAGCCCCGTTGACTAAGTTTAGAGAATTTAAGCCGAAATTTTTCCCTCTCTTGTTTTTCAGTAGAGCCCTCTAGGGCCAAGCGTACGACTTAACTACTCACGCGTCACAACCCTTTTTACGGGACAGACTTCATTCATTTAACCACCGATCGTAATTTAGACCTGAACCAGAGAACGATCACCTCTGATCCAATACCCCCCGTGGCATTACTCTCGACATGGAGGATTTTGTGATTACGACATATTTATACGTGCACCAGCCACCACCACACACGGAGAGTCTTCGGCTGGCGGGTTCGAACTTACAGCCCAAGGGATACGAATCCAACGCCCTACCAACCAAGCTATCCCGGTCCCATTCTTTCAAGTATTTCTGTGTAGAACCAGATTATAAAATGGGCAACCGGCAAAGGGCCCGTAACTTTGGAGGCATCAAAATTCCTAATGCACATTGTTTTCTAATTCTATACTTTCATGTGATTTATCACGGTCTTGTACTTGGAACATGCTAAAATTAAAATCAAACACTGCTGACATTTTTGAATATTATTTTTAGAATCACCCTCTGTCCTATGATTTCAAAATCTCTTGCAAATTAGATTCAGAGTGACTCACAAGTTTACAATACTGATAAAATTATTATTTATCATGAGTTAAAAAATATTATAATTTTCTTACACTTTTGTTTAAAAAATTAAAATAAGAAACATTTCGTTTTAATTTTTATAGGCAAAATACTGAAACAAACTTTCCACAAAATACCATATAATGATATTTCTAAAACTACTTTAAATATTAATTCATTCCCAGATTTTATTTTCTTAATTTAGCTCAAATTAACTTCAATCTAAAATGGTCTCTTATTTCCTGATCCAATTCCACTTTTTAATTATTTTTAATAACTGCTAATTCAGCAGGTTATCATGCTCTGATTGAATAAAAAATTGCATGGTTTTTGAAATTCGGATGAGAAAGGGCGGGGACGGGACAAATCTTACATCGGCTAAGGGAACCTATAGAGCCTAATCCAGAGTTCCTTCTGAGAAACTAAGTGCAGTTTTGAAATAAAAATACCTTTTTTTTAAATCATAGTTTGGTTAGTCAAAAAGTGGATTCCGAAACAAATAACAACAATTTTTAAGTGAATTTTCTTCTCATAGACGGCACAGCTTGTTAAATAAATAATTGTCTTTGAATTTTTAAAAAAAAACCCCATTCGATTACAGTTATTGAAACAGGTAGACATAAGCGATTGCACCCAGCAGCCTGAAACTGTAGTTAAATTAACTATAATTTTAAAAGAAAAAACAAGCAATCTCAATTAGAATTAACATACAAGGATAATTAATCAATGAAATGATTGCCCTAATTCTAGCATTTATCAACGCGGAACGCTAACATTTCCAATAGTAAATATATATATATATATATATATATAATAGTTGAAATATTTAGTCATCAGACAGATTTTTTTTAAAGCAGAGCAATGGAAATGAACCTTTTATCAGTTTTAACTAACAAGAAGAATTACGCTTCCGAATTTACATGTTTTTAATTTCACAAACAAGCATCTTCATACGGACGCCAATACGTTGTATTTTACATTCTGAAAGTTGTGTGCCAAAATCGGAATTTAGTTTTATAAAAACTGGGCACTTCTGTTAGGCCATTCACCCCCCTTCCCCTTATCAGCACAAGATATTGTCTTACATCGTCACGACATTATTCAATATTATGAATACCACACACTATTGTATTTTGTGCTATTATTTCTCAGACTATATCGGAAACTATTCATCAGTCAGGAGCGTAATGACGGTAAAGTACGTACATCGGAAGCATGTATTAAGCGAACACCGAAACACTAGAACCTATATTTCACTTTTTTGGAGCAAATAAAGCCGGCAAAAATTTAAAAAAAATGGTTAATTCTGAGCCATTTATACCATTGTCAGTTTAATTAGTTTTTCCAACAACTAAAGTTAACGAAAAATACCACCATAAAATTTAATTAATATATTATAAACAATAGGTAGTCTTTATTCAAGGTCAAACAAAATTTTTATGGCCTCTACTTTTACGGGAAAAAAATGCACATTTCGTAATATTTAAACTTTTATAAGATTTAACTTCAAAACTATTTTGTACTAACAAAATGACATCCAATATCCTTTCTACAGATATTTCATGATCAAAATTGAACTCACTACCTTATTATGGATCTATTTCATATATTCTTACTAAAATTGTAAAAAAAAAAAAAAAAAAAAAAACTTTACATTACCAGTATTATTTAAATGAAATATTTACAAGTTTTCATAGTTACTGCTGCATTGTGGTTTGATTATAAAAAATACATTCAAGTACAACTAAATTTATTAGCATCAAAGAAAGACAAATATTCCAGAAATAGATATACCAAATAAAATGTCAATTTAAAAATAAATCAAAGAATAACTTTCCATCTGGGGAAAAAAGGGGCGGGAAGGTTAGGGGGGGGAATAAAGAGTTAAATCGAAATACTACGTGAATGAGTTATGCAGAAAAATTACGTAACTGGATTGCTTGCTGTAAATCAAATATGATAGGTTCATCACCGGAAAGGTTAAAGCGCAATACTCTGAATTTCTATATAAAAAAGAAATGCAAATTAAATTTGCAAATTGATTAAATCAGAACAATACACTTTTCATGCTCACTGCCTGCCACGATTTCTTGGGATTTAATTTTAATCCAATTTATATTTAATGTCTTTCATAAATAAGATTTCTAATATACTTTTAATGAAATCGACTTAATTTTATTAATGGCTTTTACTTAATTAAATTCCTGTTCCATTTATTGCTTAATTATTAGATAAATAGAATCCTGTTTATGATAATCATACTCGAAATATTCTAAATCAAACACAAAGCTAAAAAAGTTTGAAAAAAATAAGCCATACTTACTATAATTTATTTGTTGTTAAAAGTACATAAAAATGAATGCTTTGCATTCCTGAACTAGACAGATGGTGCATTTATGACACCGGATTATCATCAATTATTTTGGATTCATTATTGCAAAATGCAAGTGTGCATAATTTAGCTCATAAAGTTGAACCAATCGTTGCACAAGTTACTTATAATGTAGTAATTCATACTTGGAAACTGCAGTATTCGATTTTTTTCTGTAAAACAGCTACCGCAGATTGCAAAAAGTTGTTTTTCATCACATAACCCGGCTAACACTGATCTTGTTATCGTGATTATTTTTTTATCAAATATATTTCGTTGGTGTTATTGAATTACTGTTAACTGATTAAGTTCACATCATAATAGTATACAGAATATGAATATTAATTGTTTACACGAGCGCTATTAAGGAAAAATAAAATCTTCAAGAATATCATTACGAAAACTTCACGATATTGTCCAATATTAAGAATACCGTACAGTATCGTGCAGCTATTGTACAACATCCTGTACCATTACCTCCATTCACTTCGCACATATATTTAAAGGCTTCCAAAATTGATAGACTTTCATATTTTATACATTTTACAAAATTTTCATGCCTTTTTTTTTCGTACTAATCGGTATAAGAACTTAAAATATGTAATATAATCCATTCTCTTAAAACAATAGCTATAAAAACGTACATTATGTGCATATTATTGAGAAATCAATACTTACCTTTTCATTGACTGACAATAAATTTGTCATTTTTCTAGTTAAGTCAGCTGCAAATAAAACTAGTTTTTGATAATAAAAAATAGTACTTGCTAAAATGTTCTACATACCTACCTAAAAGATCTCTAGTAAATAAAATAATTTTTTTCTAGTTATTATCAGCTTTGATTTCACAATTTTTACAATGACTTCTTCATAAAACGATTATAGAATAAAATGCAAATTGATCTGAAGTTGCTTAAAATTCAAACAGACATATTTGTTTTATATAATTAAGCTTACAGTAATCCATTCCATTATAGAATCCCAAAACAGAATTTCTAATATTGAAGTCTAGTGTCGTTGTCAAATCAAGTTGTGTACTGCTTACTAATATCCCAAAATATGATTTTATTTTGAAATAAGTGAATGGAACCACTGCTTTTTAATTAAAGCTTTCTAGTGTATATTAAAGATTGATTTAAGACTTTACATCCTATGAAATGCATTTTTCATTGTTCATTCTATATGTTTTTAAATAATCCATTAGACAGGAAAGAAAGACAAAATAAAGCAATAAAAAGTCTGCTAAGTATAAAGAATTGGTCTGATCTGAACAGTACAGAGAAAGCCAGGACACAAGATTGTTGAGACAATGATGATAAGACAGGAAAACAAAGGATCACTTCTGTAAAAGGATAAAATTTGAAATCAAACGAAACATAACTTTAAAAACATGTTTTATTCATTTTCTGATTATATTCTTTATCAGTGATTTAAATGCCAGTTAACATTAATAAAAGCAACGGGCTGAAGAATCATAGCATTCATTATTTCTTTCAAGTGGGAAAAGTCAGAGCAGGATAATATATTAAATTAACAATTTTAAAACGTTTATTGAGTTTTTATTTTAAATTGTAGCAGATATCTGTCTTAAAAAGAATTTAAATTCAAATTTTATTACAATCATGAAAACATACACAAGCAAAACATTTCTTATATTTTATTCCAATTATGAGTAATGCTGAAGATTGGATGTTAAGATAGTAAAAAGTGATACATTCTTTATTTTTTTAGAGAATTAATTAATTTTATATTCCAGTAGAAATTATTACAAGTTAAATATGTAACAAGAAAGAAAAAGATATCTTCAAGTAAGAACTCTCATCTTTACTTTCATCATTTGATTTGGAAAAAAAAAAATCTGCAAATTCAATTTGAAATCAATATTGATTAATAACACAGAATTCAGATTAACGTAATGTGCGTTTTCTTGGGGGAAAAAAACACTTATTACACATTTTTCAAACAATGACATAGGGATAAAAAGAGACAGAAAAAAATACTGAATAAATTTTAAGTATAGGATAATATTTACAGAAACAACTAATGAACTTTAAATCAACCAACTCTAAAAACAAATATATATATACAATAAAATGGAAGATTATAACATATATTTACAGAATAACGAAGTGATAAATCTTATATAACTGAACATCTTTATACAGTAAATTATTAAGTTAAAAACTTTACACCTTTGAAATGACTAGATCGAATTATATTTTTTCCTTCATAACTTATAACTTTAAACATTGTCTAAAAGAACAGTGCTTTGAACACCATTTTCATTAGGAGAAGAAACAGCTAGTTTAGAGAGACGTGATACTTCATTTGATAAAGTTTCAATATCTTTTTGCAAATGCATATTTTTAGTAAGAGTTTCTTCGAGCATTCTTTGCATTCGACGATTTATTTCCTTCAAATTTTCATCTCCCCTATCTTTAATGAAATCAACAATTCGTTTAATGCTCAATTTGTCAGATGCTGCAGAAGAGTGTGGATCGGACCTGCCTTCCATGCAATAAAATTGGATAAGAGCAGTTTTTTTCAACACATCATCAACCAGTGCTTCATTGCTCATTTCCAAATGATTGACCTTTTCTTCAAGAACCCAGTTCTTCTGTTGTAAATGTGCCACTTTAGCAAGCAGATTATTGGTTTCGGATTCTAGTAGTGTTGGTGAAATGCGATTAGGTGAATCATGTCCTCCAGATGAAGTATCACTTTGTTGGGTCACATCTTTATTTTCGCGTTCGGCCGTACCTCCAGACACGTAACTCCACGAACTAATGCTACTAGCATCCCCTTTCGGTTTTTCAAATCCAGCAGAAGACTGTAAAATCTCATCTACAGATCGGTTCTGTTCATTTAGGACTTCCTGGAGACGTTCCTGCAACTTCTCGGCCCTGTTTCTTTCAACTTGCAATTGGCGTTTTAAGTCCTTCACCATCGCATATCCTTTTTTCTCTTGAATCTTTCTATCGTCAACAGAATCTTTTATATCTTGCTCCAGAGCTTTTACTTTTTCTTCAAATTCTGTTTTCTCTGCTTTCACAACTTCCAACTGAATAGTCAAATCTTGTATTTCAGCGTCGAATTTTTGTTTCGCTACTTCCAACTCTTGCGCATGTTTTTCGTCCTTTTCTTTCAGCAGTTCTTCGTATTCAGCGGCTTTGTTTTGCATTTTTTCCTCAAGATCTTTGATTTTGTCATCTGCATTGCAACGGGCAGATCGCAGCTTTTCAATCTCGTCTTTGAGGGCATCCACTTCGCGTCTGGCTTCTATAAGCTTCACCTCGGTTTCTTTCTCTTTATCGAACAGATTTTTAAAAGCTTCTTGCTCTTCAGCAAGTTTTCGAGTCAGATTTTCTATTTCTATTGTTTGTTTATTGGTGGTCTCTATGAGATGTTCTTTCATGTCGTCCATCATCTTCTTCCTCTTTTCTGCAAGTTTCGTTTTTTCTTTCAGAGATTCTTCAGATTCTGAAATAGCTTTTTCTAAATCTCGCACTTTCGCGTTTAATTCCTCATTTAAACCTTCCAGAGTTTTAACTTTGTTCTCTGATTCTGACAAATGGCTATTTAGGGACTGGATCTTTTCTTGTATATTTATTAAAGAAGCCCTAGTTTCATTCAATGAATAATCGAATGTTGCCTTATCACCATCTAGTTCCACAGTGGCATCCATGTCTTTTTCAAGATTATTTTCACTAGATTGCTCATTGAATTGAAGAGCCTTCTTTAATTCCAACTGCATATTTTGTACCTGCTCTTTCAACTGCTGAATTTCAGAATCTTTTGAAAGTTGCATATTTTGAATCACGGTTTTATTTTCATTGTAAAGTTTCTCCTTTTCTTCTTGCAATATCAAAAAGCTTTCTTGTTTCTTCTTCAATTTTTCTGTCAGTTTATCATTTTCATTCTGCAATTTCATTAATTTTTCTCGGATCTCACTTTCAACCTTTTTTACATTTTCCTGTAACAATCGTTTTTCCTCTAAGACGGTATTTAACTGCAAATCTAAATCTAATCTATTACTTTTATCAGTCCCATTGCCTTCAGAATTGGTCTCATTAGTCTCATAGTTTGCAATTACTTTTTTTAGCGCTGCATTTTCTGCTTCGAGCTTTATTCTATCACCTTGATTTTGTAAATCAGACGAAACTAAAGTTTGTGCTTTCACTAATTCCAATTCTTTTTGAAATCTTTCATTTTCAGATACTAAAGAGGAAATTTCTTTCATTAAAGTTTCGTTTTGTAAGCGAAATTCATCTTCCTGCATCTGTAATTTTTGTTGGAGGGATTCATTCTCTTGCACCAGCTGTTCAATATCTTTAGCATTTTTGGAGCGAGCTATTATTTTTTGACAACGTGCCAGTTCTTTCTTTGTTTCCTCTAACACTTGATTGGCTTGTAGAAGATCTGTTTGGATTTTTACATTTTTCTCTCCTAATGTGTAGTTTTTAGTTCTCAATTCTAGCAACTGCGTTTGCATACGATTAAATTCTTCATCTGATAAAGACGTAGCCATGGTGCTGGAAAGAAAAAGAACAGTTATTAAATATTTAATAAATAACTGATATGATTACATATAATTTAAAAATGAATAAAAATTTGATTACGTTTTGATATGCAACTTTATTATAAGCAGGATACTTTAAATTATTTCAACTATAATGTTGAATTACAAGCGCAATTAACAAAAATGTAAAATGAAATAATAGTTTTTGAATCATTTTAAAGAATAATTTCTTATTTTAAAAATACGTAGAAACATTCTCTCCTCGATTTTTTCCCAACATATTTCTACAATACATTACCTTTCATGTTTAGTTTTGTCATAGAGTAGGAAAAAAAAAAAAAAAAGAATATATATACTTTGGATCTATTCATGCTTAATTTTATACTTCATATACTAAATTTCATTTTTATCATGTGATAACATGATGTTGTTTTAGTTTGAGGTTTTCGAAGCCCCAAAATGCATAAGCAACAAATTGGTGATTTATCGCTTTAGTGGCATTAATTTTTCACTTTTAGGATTATTAGAAAATAATGTAGAAGATTGTCATATTTGGTGATTTATCGTCAACTAAAGTTACAACTTGATTTCCAAATTATTCATTCTCTGAATTCTTACGAATTGTCTTAATTAATTTAAGTCATTAACCAGTTTAAACCGGCTTGAAACAATCACGAGACTAACAGATTACGCATGCGTCGATATTTAGAAAAACGATGGTTTTTCTTTCATCTCAAAATCGGTCGAGCTCCAAAACTTTGTTTGTCAGCTAGAAAAATTGAAAACGAAAGCTTAAAAAATTATATATATATAGAGAGAGAGGGATAAAGACCGATAGAGAAGTCTCGCTATTGTTTCAAACCGGTTTAAACTGGTTAATGACTTAAATTAATTAAGACAAATAATATCTTGAAAAATAATAATGTTCTCACATGATAACTTGAAATTTGCGATCGTAGATTTGACTATTGTATTTTTTTCACACTTATCTTGAATTATCTTGATTACATACAAGCGAATATGCAGATTGATAAATTATTAAACTGATGGATCTGGTCAAATATTTGTTCTGCAATTTTAATGATAAAATTATAAACTAAATTTAACCAACTATTACAATTTAACTAGTTCTATCTATTACAATTTAACTAACGTAAAGAACTAGTTAATTGTTCTACCCTACTACAACTTAACTAGTTCTTTACATTTTTATTTTCTCGCATACGAACTATAGAAAAAGTAACTGGATATAACAAATTTCATCTATCTTGCTCGAAGCCACAATGAGTTACCGTGTTCACAGACAGACATAAGGCCTAAAGAGCGTTTTTCGAATTCAAGATCTGAAACATGGCGATTCGTCAAAAACTCGAGTTCGAATTTTTTAAAGAATAATAAAATTTTCTCTCTACTTGATATCCGATTACATCAGGGGCACCTCAGATATGAGGATGTGAAGGTTCCGGCATGGTTTATTGATTCCCGCTACCGGGAGGATACAGTAATGGTGTGGGATCGACTACTAATTTTTCGTTGACAGGACCTTCTTCCTATAGGAAGGGTTGCATCATGGCCGGCTTACCTTAGGATTCAACCTTAATTCCAGCCAATGTCATTCCTATTTTATCTATGTGCCTTAGGACGGGTCGGAGTCGTCAGTGTGTGATATTTCGTATACAAGAAAGTAAAAATGTAAAGAGATAATTAAATAAAATTTATCACAAAGCTTTACCATCTAAAGCATAGATCCGTATTAAACTGTGAGCCAAATCTGAAAGGGCTGACAGTATAATGGTCCGTACATTCGCATATATACAAACACGATTACACAGAAATACAATAAATCAGATAAATGAAATTTGGTATAACATTCTTATTGCTAAAATTGTAGTTTTGTGTGAAATTTTAGCTTGAATTCGTGGAAAAAAATGAATACTCGATTTCCTTCATTTTATTATGAAGCACAAAACCCTTAAACAAAGGATTCTAAAATCATAAATCTGAGCACTCAAGGTTTTCATGACCTTTCCAAAATCCATAGCCCTTATGCGACACATTCTGCCTAGAGTTAAAAAATGGATATGCCAATGATAAGATCATTACAAAAGCGATATGCACAAAGTTATGAACATCCTAATAATAGACGAATGATGCATCTTACAAAAGGAATTTTATTACACAGAATATCAATAATTAGTGATTAAAGTCAAATTCTGTTCTAGATGAATCAGTCATTTTTAAAAACACCAAGATAAAATTTACGACTTAATTACACTTAAATGGACGAAATACTAAATTTGAAATAATCGATATTCTATAAACTTCAGTTGTCACTGGTTATATCATTGCTCAAGAAAGAAAGGGGGAAAAAATCTAAAATATATTTTTTAAATTTTTCTGGTATAAAAACAATTGAATATGTTCAACATATATAGGTTTTCATTGCTTAAAGAAACACTAGCATGAACATGACAACAGTAGCTAATTCTGTTAATCAACAATCGGAAATTTTTTTTATACTGTATAAAAATTCAAAACCTCTCTGAATATGTAACACATATTTTTTATGGCGACCAGTTGATTCGTCGGAGATATTAGTTGCGGTTAACTTCAATGAAATCTCTTACGCATAGCTTAATATTTATAATTCTTTCAATGAAGTTCTTTTTAAGCGTCAAATCATGAAGGAATTAAAGCTGTGTTATTTTAACAGCTTTATACCTGTCTTGTTCGCTCGATATTCAAGTGGCTTTCACTCGACATTCAAGCTCCAATAATCAGAGTGGTTTTTAAAACGACATTTGTCTTCTTAGTTTTGAAATAAAGTTTACTTTCTTATCCCTTATGAAAACTACAGAGAGA
>JAPMOR010069956.1:0-20723 GCA_026543865.1 Argiope aurantia | reverse complement strand
AATTATACAAATTATACAAATAGAATATTGTGTAAAATGAAAAAATAACTAACTTTTGTAATAATATTGCAAAGTTGTTCCTTTCGATTTAACTAAATATTTGAGAAAATCAAAAGTTATAAAGCATCAGTCCATCATCCTTACGATAAGAAAATTATTTTCTAAGAATAAAAAGCCACTAAAGATGCGAATCGAAGCAGATAAAAATGAATCTGTTTTGTGCCTATCCCATTGTTTTCTAAGACAAATGAATAAATGCGCATTGAACCTCGTTCATGTAGCGCGCCTTTTCTTGAAATTTTCATAATCGAATGAATTCACTTTTGTTGAAAATGCAATTAAATTTGTTTTTATTATATTTAACAAGCAATATAGTTTTCCTTGGACGGAAATTCAATATTTTTATTGATTTGGTTCCATTTTGGTAATTTATTTAATCTAGTATATACTTAGTAGATGAATTTCTAATTATCTACTTTCTGAGTTGAGTGAAAATATCGAAAATCGAATTACAGGAAATTTAATTGAAATTTATTTTTTTCTATAAATTGTTGTTTTATTCTTTGAATAATTTTCTTCCTATTGACAATAGTCTGTTTCACAGAACATATCTTTCTAGAATGTTTAGTTACTATGGAGACCGATAATCTGACTGAAGTTGAATTTATAGAGGGATAAAAGCGAAAGTTGTATGCTATGATTATGAAAGGGATGTTTCGTATTTTTATTTTATGCGTTAAATTGTTTGTAAAAATAAAATAACAAAACAATTAATTTATTCTAAATTATAATTTATTTATATAATAATGAAGTAATACGAATTCATAGAAAATGTTCAAATTAACTAAAGATTGTTATTTAAGTAATCTATCTATACTTATAATAAAGCTCAATGTGTGTGTGTGTGTGTATGTGTTGGCGCTCTACAGGCCAGATCATTCAACCTACAGCTATCAAATTTGGCACTTGTATACCTTGGAGGCCGGGAATGTGCACCTGGGGGTTATTTTTTCGAATTTTTAACTAGAATTTTATTTATTTAAAAATTAAGCGAAATTTTGACGTGTTTCTGCTATAATTGCCGAAAATATTACCGCACAAAAAAGATTTTTACATGAAGTTAAAGATCAAAAATTTATCTTTTAAATGATACTACTGTTTTAATCTTAAAATTAAATTTCTATTTTTAATGAATTTTTAAATAAATATTTTAACTATGTTTTTCAATAATTTTTTTCGTCAAAAATAAAAATTAAGATTAAGCACGTTTCGCATTCATGGGGAAAAAAATAGCTTTTTTCAAAGTGTCGCCATCACATTGATTAAAGCTCTAACTGAAAATAAATTAAATCTTTTTGGAAATAAAATCTGCAAAAATATAATTTTCGGCACGTGTCTGTAGGAAATGAAACAAATATGAAATATTATTTTTTCTAAAAAATAAATTCAAGAAAAATTATTTTATGATCTTTTACACTCTCTATACAGAGTGTTTATTCAGTCCCGGATCCATTTGGATATTTAATGACTCATAAAATAATGAAGATGTAAACAAACTTATGGCATTTATTGATAGAATAACTCATATATTTTCCTTTCCAGGTTTGAATATTTTTACTTTTGTAAATATCGTCTGCGCGTGTTTTTAATTTCAGATAATTTCATTTTCCAGTCTAAATATCTGTACTTTTCTAGATATCGTCTGCTTATTAATTGCATTTTTCTCTCTTTTGTTTTTGGCAACTATTGAAATGTTATGTTTACTTTTGATGTGTTTGTTCTATGTAGTACTTTTGTATGGGATGTTTTATTCGAGCGGATATTAAGGAGAATGCATACACCACAAGAGAAAGCAGAGATTTTATGGTGGTCATAGAGTTAATTTCCAATCAACTAAATCACTGACTTTTAAGAGTTAATTTCTAATCACTTAAACTGACTGATTTATGAAAATTTGTATATCACTATTCAATAAAAAAAGGATAATTTTCGATTTTCCATCGATCGCTTCAAAGAAAATACACCAATCAGCGCGCAGGTTTCTCAAGATTAATTGGCCTAAGATTATGAAAATGGTGAGTTTTTCTAAATTTTTAACATTTAAAACTTCATAAATAAGTCTTAGTTGATCGTGGAAAATAGAGACATTCATTCATTTATTTAAAATTTGGTGTGTCCAGAATATTTATCAGAATATGATACCTTACTGCATTAAATTTAGACTTCATAATTTTTGAAATATATTTATAAGCAGGAACAAAATATTATTATTGATTTCATTTCAATCCTTTTGAAAGCAAAACTAAAAAATGAATTTTATACTGAATCTCAGAAATTTTTGTTGAATTATTGTTTGAGATATTACATAAACTATGAAAAATATTTTGTAGTTAACATAAGACTTAAATATCGAGCGATTCTGTTTGCAATACTCATATTCAATAATAATAATAATTAATAAATAACAATAAAGATGATAAATAAAATAAAGCGCTTGGTTTTATTAAAAAATATCTTAATATTAATTGCATTTTCGTCATTTACATTTTAAATTAAAGTTGAAGTTTTACCGGAAATGGCAACAAATTAGCAAAATATATATACTAAATTGAACGAAACGATCTAAACAGTATAAGTTTGGTATGACTATCAAAATTTGAAGATTAAAAATGTTTTGTTTGAGAATCCTTTAAGAGACCAGTTACTTAAAATATTTAATTGAAAATTGTAGCGTGCGGTAATACTGGCGAACCGGCTGGTCGCCAAAGGCGGCTAGTCATAAATAAATCAAAGCTGGTTGTTGTTTTTCTAAATAATAATAATTGTTATCCTAAATAGTAATATATTGAAGTAATAGATATCTGTCAAGTCTCATTCATAAGTTAATATATAAATACATGCGAATTTTGCAATTATATTATAAATATTTGTAGCAAGAGCGAAGAAAAAGCTGTCAGTAAGAGATATAATAAGGAATGCAGCTTTCCTGTAAACTAATACAAAATGGAACACATTAAAATAAAAATGTCACAGAAAGTATGGATGGCTTCATAAAAATTAAAAATTTCATCAGAAGACTTAAAACACTTTATTTCATCATATGATACATTTCTTCATAGTAGTATGATAATGGTTATATTTTGGATCCTTTCATTAAAATGCGTTATTTGTGAAGCGAAATTCTTCCTTTCATAAATAATCATTCATTTCGAATCTTTCATTTTCATAGATAACAAATGTTTGTTTATCTTAAAAAAAATATTTAATATAAATGTTTAAAAGTTAGGATAATTAATTAACGGAAGAATTTTCTCTCGATACAAATTCATAATATTTAATTATATCATTAAAAATATTTTGAAGCTTCCTCTTTTTTCTTTGCTCTCTGCTTTGTCTAGTATACAATTAATAACATTATCATTCTCAAATGTTAATAGCTGCTTTTACACCAACCGATAAATATTGGCTAGTAGATACAAAAATATCCCAGGGAACCGAGAATTTGCCTTATAAAATGATTTCACCACATATTTGTTAATATAGGGGCAGTGACGTACCAAAGTTGTTTCGAAGTCGATGGCTTCATGATATGCTATACACCTCTGCAGACTTTAAACTATCAACCGCAGATCCACCAAAATATAAGATAAAATTTATTGAGAAAACAATTATTTTTATTCAGTTGGTTAAGTAAAGAGAGCACAATGTCAGTAATTGTGTACACATTTTTTTTATGAATGAAAAAAAAACAAACATATAAAATGCCGTTTTATTTATAAGCTTCACTTAGTAAATAATTTCCCTAATATGTTTTTGTCCTATCTAATTGTTTTATCTGTTAATTGTTTTATCCTATCTAATTGTTTTGTCTGTTAATTGTTTTATCCTATCTAATTGTTCTGTCTATTAATTGTTTTATCCTATCTAATTGTTTAAGTGAAGAACGTATTCAAAGACTTCGAGGACATTCCCTCAAATCGATATATTAATAAACTATAGTTTAACGTCTAGTGTAAAAAATATTTCTTCATACTGATAGTACCTGTGCAGAATGCAATATTATTATAATACAATTTAATGAAAACTGATTTGTTTACAAGTTTCATTCTCTAAATTCTAATCCAACATATTATAAATCTCATCCTTATTTTTGCTTAGTAATATTTCTTCCTGCAACAAAATTGTAGTAAATTTTCAAATCACTCTTCACCAGCTTAAAGCAAGAGGAATTAGTGTCTGTTTTTCTCATGTACGAGATCATTCTGGCATTTTAGGGAATGAAAGAGCCGACTGGCTTGCAAAGCAAGCTACAAAACTAAACACCATTGATCCTGTGAGCATCCCCAAATCTCACATTCGTAATGAGAATCACAAAAAGACCATTCTCTTATGGAACGAGCTGTACCAAAATTCGTCAACTGCCTCTTTAGCCAAATTATTTTTCCCCACAATTTCTCAAAGGTTGAATAACAAGCATTTTTTCAGTGATTTTCACTTAACAAAATTTCTTACTGGAGACGGTAATTTCAATTATTATCTCAAGAAATTTGGATTATCGAACACTGATCTGTGCTCTTGTAGCGTGGGTGGAGCTCAAAATGTCGAACACTTGCTTTTTGATTGCTCCAAACTTACTGAAGGGAGAAGAGATTTTATTGTGGATCTCCATGCCTGTAATATTAAGTTTCCATCTCCGCTTCATATTTTGGTCGACCACAAAATGGCTTTCATCTCATTCTGTAAATTTATTGCCTTTACTGCTTCAATTTTTAATTAGCTTTGTTATTTATTTTTTCCGGTTGTTTTTATCCTTATTTTTATATGTATATATTTTTATCTATGTATGTAGTTGTTACTACTTACTTCTATAAGCCTTGTGCTGTACTTTGTGGTGCACAAGAATTGACTTGTTATTAATAAAAAAAACATATTATACATTAACAAGACCTTTAGAATCTCTTATTTCTAACTCCTTGTTGCCACATTTTGAAATTATTTCATCAAAACAGATACTTTTAGCTACACTATTTTTAATTTACAAAATGGCTAAGCGCGAGTCGCTCTTAGCTTATGGTGAATTGGAAATAATTCTTAAGTAGCTTGAACTTCATAAAATTCCTCTCCATGATACAACAAAGACACATAAAATTTAGAAAAATCTTAATACTTATATTGGGGACAGACCCTCTTTCCTCTACGTACCACACATTAATATAAAATAATTACAGCGTCACATCATTCGGCAACAATTTATTGCAGTTAGATAATGTAAAAGCCCATGTAAATTATTCGACGTGTTATTTTTTATAAAAATAAGCAGGAGTGGTCTCATTCGTAACTTTCTGACACACTATCCAATGAAGGTCTTGGTCCTCCTTCCTCAACGTAAAGCTGTAGACTTTGGGACCATGAACACCTTGCTGGGCATTGATCAATGATACTTGCGAAATATAGATCTTTGGAGTGTCTCTAGTATCGTTATTGAATATATCATTGGAACAGGTATTCTGGAATACCTTTTTGCCAACTGATTGACACCAAAATTTGCCATGAAACTATAATTGCATTGACAAGAAAATATACTGGATTTCATTGATTTATTAGTTACTGAGTTTACATGCAAGAAAAAGTTCAGATAGACTTCCTGCGAATGGATTTTGTTAGAAATCTACAAATTTAGTTGTATTTCCAGCCGTTTAGTTCAAAATATTTTTTTAAATATTGTATTCACGGACAGACAAACATAATGCTCAAAATTTATTTTCCTGACTCAAGGATGTCTAAAATGTGTAAATTCATCAAAATCTCAAGTTCGACGTAATTTTTCGACGTATATTTCGTGTTAAGAGAAAGAAAAAAGACGTTATGAATGCAAAATGGCAATTTTTGTCATCTTTCCAGAGCTGGTTATCCGGTATGGATGCACCCGGCTTCGTATGCCGTTGCCCAGGAGTTTCCGGACTTTTTAAGCATTATGTTTTAATTTTTAGAAATTGAATCTACAACGATCCATTGCATTTTCGAAGCAATGAGATTCCCCCCCCCTTTCTTTCTTTTTCTTTCTTTTTTTCAGACGTAGAGCAAGCATTCTCCGCTAAAGAGATTTTGTAGGTCAAAGATGAACTTTCGTTAATAAAAAATATTTATTATTAAATATAACAAAAATGATTTTGCAATTGTAATAAATTTTCATTACAGTGTTTATTAAATATAATAAATGATAAAGAATTTTTCTGAAATTAAAGTGAACTGAATTGAACGCTCGCAGTAAAAAATAATTTTTGATTTGTCTCGAGTCTTAAAAATTAAATCGAGTTGAGTTGATGAAGTTCATTGTTGTGATTGTTTCGATGGTACTTGCCATGGACAAGCCCCGCTGATCGAAGTCAGCGATTTTAAGCAGCAAGAGAGCGTCTCTTGTTTTTTAGTAGCACCAACTAGAGCCAAAAATACAATTTTGCTATTTACACATCACAATCGCTTGCACAATTCCTTTTCACAGGGGAAGGGGCACATTCACACATCTCATTGAAGGAACAGATGAAAAACACCCATGCCCGAACCGGGACTCGAACCCAGGACGCCCAGAAAACGGGGAAGACAAATCTCTTATTTGTGCATTGCACGATTTTTTTTTGTTATTTTGCTACCATTTGATTCGCATTTTTACAAATTGTGTAAAGGCACATATATATTCAAGACACTTTTTCACATATATTTTCCTTTTTTTAGATTTTTTTCATTTTATGTTTTTACTTTTGAATATCTACTGTCTGTTTCTATCGTTTGCCTTCCAAAAGATTTTAGTAAAGGCTCTTCAGATCTGATCTTTGGTAGCTTATAATTTTCCTTTGTTTTCCCTACCAAATGGGATATTTCACAACGGCCAATTTTTTTTTTTTCGTTTTAACTTCAGCCTATTTCGTTTTAACTTCAGTTTCTATCTTATATTATCGCATATATATTTATGATCTTATCGCAACTCCCTCCCCTCCCCCCCCCCCAATGACTAGTGAATCACCAATGAATCACAACAAATTTAACAAATCATGAGCTAATGAATTCAGGTTAATGAATTAGTGAACAGAGTCTTTTTGTAGTTTCGGCAAGGAAGAATCATTTCAGAGCTTACATTTATTTACGTATAACCAAGTAAAATTCATAATAAATCATTTTCCCTTGTCACTGGGCGTTTAATATATCTGATGATTGGACGAATAGTAACATGGGTAATAAAGTCAGTTATAAAATAGCCATCGGGATCGGTAAATACAACCACTTGTGCCATGCAAGGAAGAGAAAATATGTTTATCTGTTTATTAAAATAAAAAGAATGAAAAGCAGGTATAAAAGCTTCTCATATATCAATAATTTATTTAAAAATGGTAATCAAACGAAAGGAAAAAAAATACAAACGCAGCTTTCAAATTAACTTGTAATAATTGCTTTGAGAATTAAGTAATGCATTTTGATTCTCTTAATAATTATAGCTGGGATTAAGGTTTTCAACATTTGTCTTTTAACAATACTTTCGAAAGTTTAGATATGCATAAAATTTTACGTTTAGGTTTAACATAACGTTTTCGAACATTTATTATTGCAAAGAAAACAATAGCTCTTGTTAGAACAATCAGTACTCTTAAGTATTGATATCATTTCCATTATATTCCACTTCTTCATTTCTTTCTGATATCATTTTATCTCGATTTCTTTTATTATCGCAAAATTTTATTGAAACAGAAGCATTTCTTCTAAATAAAAAAGTATTGCACATCAAATATTTGTGAATTAATAGTTTTATCGGTTGCAATTATTCTTGAGAATTAGGTATTTACATGGTCAACAATCAAATTACAGTTGAATTAACGATATAAAAGGATATTATGGGTCGCTATGTTTATGCCCTATTTGTGACAAAATGATCGTTTTCCTTTGCCAGTTCTAAAGTGTCGGTAATCTGTAAAAATTAATAAATTTACTTCTGTAAAGAGATCGACAGCATTTTATAGTTTCTCGTTAAATTGAAGATTTTAGAAAGTTTTGCATAGATATGATGTACAACAGTTTTTATCTTATTCTCAGATTTATTTATTTAAGAAAAATGCTGTTTATCAAAATTTGCCAGATATAGAATTTCAAAAGCATTTTATGTAAAGTTTGGAAGTTAATTTTTTGCTGAAGGCAATTAGATTTCTACTTAATTGAAATTTGTGAGATTCGAGTGATTTACGATAAATACAGTTGTTACTGTTAATTTTGAAATTATCATATAATTTTACACATAAACTATCACATTGTTTTAAATTTTACTATTTATATTACACATGTTTTATAATTTTACACATAAACTATCACATTGTTTAAAAAAATTACCTTATGAAGATAATTATGAATAAATACATTCTTTTTTTATCAGTGCTTACTAGGAATCGGCTAATAGAGGTATGAAAATAATATTAATCACAGCTACATTTAACAATTCTTGTCACTCAATCAATATTTCACTATCTTAAGAGATTTATTTTCTCTATGTATTCTCCTTATAATTCTGTCTAATTCTGTGAAGATTTTTAGATCTAAAGTACATAATTTACAGGGTCAAATTTTTAAATTTCAAGACAGCGCTTTGAATATACGTTGTTCGATAAAAAATGTAATTAAACAGAAACCTTCTCAGCTTTTCTTTATAATTTACTGCTTATATGCAGAAATTTATGTATATATTATTATGTATATGTGCATGAATTATGTATATGTGCGTGTATTATGTATATGTTATTAATATGTTATTATTCAATAAATAGCATCTTTCTTCTTTGAAAATTGAAACATTTTTTTATAGGTATGTTTGGTATGCAACATTTCTTACCTTATTCTAGTATTCATTTACTTAAGGAATATGTCGTAAAATATCTCTAAATTACACCACTATTTTTTTTATTACATGCCATTTTTATGACTGTAAAATTGCAAATTATTTTATGAATAATTAACAATTTGAAATAATATTTTGTAAGATTAAAAAAATTCACAAAGCATTCTGACACAATAAATCTATTTATTGCTTTAAAAAGTCTTTAAATACTACAAAAACTGTTGAAAGTTTTGTTTGATTATGTACATTCCGAAAACGCTAAAAATAGGAATTAATGTATTGATATAATGAAGCAAGTTTGTGACATTTAATGCGAAGCTTTTGTCTAAAAAGAAATAAATTTGTTCAATATTTTTCGTAACAGTTACAGAAGATTACATTTCAGTTCAGGATTTAATGTACTCTTAGGTGGACAGCCGTAAACTTCACCAAAATCTTTGGTATTTGAGACAGCTGTATTGACCCTGAAAATGCAATATTAATTAATATAAACTTTAAAAACAAATAAAAATGTATTAAACTTGTAAATGAGGAATAAAATATCCATCTTCACAACAGAAAATCGTTAAAAAAAATAAAATGAGAAAGTTATTTTGTATAGAATTTTCTAGGCCTATGTAAATGAATCAGAAAATAATCTTGAACAATTGTGAGGTTACATGTTTTCTTGAACAACTGTGAAGTTACATGTTTTCTTAAATGTTAATACTGATCTTGTATGATACTGACAAAAATAAAATTTCTACAAAAGCGAGTGTATGCAAAGATCATATACAAAGTACATATTTTAATCATAAATATAATAAGATAACTATGTTGAATAAGATTTTTGCTGTTATTCAGATATATTTTTCGTAACGCAAGAATAATTTTAGATTTACGTTATTACTTTACTAGTCAAAAATAATTACATAAAAAGGAATAAAATAAATGAGATGCCAATAGTATAAATTCATGATTAATCTGTAAAAACTGATATACAATGATAAAATTTGCAATGAAACAAATTTAATAGATTTTTTAATACAATGTCCTGGTTATGTAGATGTTTCCCTCATTTATCTGCTCAAAAGGTGAAATAAAATGGTTTTCGTATTTTTAAAGAGAAAAATGATTTGAGATTTGAAACTCAAAGCTATTTATTCCCTCATTTGTAGTCTTTTCTTTCTGCATAAACATGCGCCATGTTTATTGATTTGCAATATCTCACTCCAGTCAAGGATTTATAGGATATCATACATCGATCTTTTGAGTTCAAGATTCGTCTCCTCGTAGTTTACAAGAAATGACTAATTACGTTTGGACGCTACCTGAAACACTTATCAGATGCTTAAGAAGTTTCAACTTAAGGATTTTGTACCATCTATAAATAAAGCAACTAAATTTTAGGTCTATTGCCTTTATTTTGTGGTTTTACAATATAGTTTATTTACTTTTTAGGTAGAAGATTTTACTCTGCATCTGATATTAAAACCCTTAAATTAAGTTTTCATTCAATGCCTTACATTAATTATACAAGAATACATAGCAACATTTGTGAAATCTTATTTTACGAACGATTATCGTACCTGATTCTTGCAGGCAAATTGTATTCATCATTTACCTTCATGGAAAATTTGCGTTGTTCAAAAAAAATCTATAAAAAAAAAAAAAAAAAAAAAAAAAAAAAAAAAAAGAGGCTGCATAATTTTGTTGTAAAATTCTAAATACATTCTAATGCAATAAACACACACACACACACACAATATTTTGGGGATATCAGTCTAAAACAATTACCAGTAAAGTGATTTTAAATTTGCTCCCACACCCCAATGATACATTTCCCATCTTTTCGTCAATAACAAATAATAATTATAATAATAATCTTATGTATTATCTATGACACTTGGATATATGCTTTTTATTATAAGGATTGCACACAAGCGTAGCGTATCCTATTCTTTATTCATTTCATTTTCTGTGCATTCTGGGAAAACCCATCCAGTTTTGATGAGTAGAATACAAGCGAATTAAAATCACGGAAGACTAGCAGCCTGTTGTCAACCTCGGATTTGAAGACTAAGTATCGCGGTTTCAAAAACCTATTTCAAGAAAAGAGGTGTCATTTACGTGAACTTGGTGAACAATACTTAATGGAGTCTAATAGCGGAGTGCGGAGGCTTAGGTAGAGAGATACGTTGGTTGTTCAGGTATTGTTCTCGCCATTTGGTCATGATTAAAGTTATGAGATTTGATCTAGAATAGCTCTCATATTACTTCAGAACAAATATCTATTTTCACAAGTCTGCCTTTTGAACACTACAATGTAATTGGTAACTATCTCCACAAATGCACATTGCAAGTTGTAGCTACTTTACAAGGGAGTATGCATTGTTGTATTTTGCAAAATTTTAGGGAGTTTATAAAGCTATAAATCGGTTGATTCAATTTTTGACTGCAAATGATACACACTTAAGCAGATTTTACATGTGAAGCCAGTATTTACAAAATGATGCCTAACTCCCGATTACATTACTTTGACATACAACAGAAAATTACTTTAATTGCCATCAGCGTGCAATAGAACAATTACTTTGCATTGATTGCCACCAGCGTACAATAGAAAAATTATTTTAATTGCTATCAGTGAGCAATAGATCAATACTCTTCCTTTCATTAATTATTATAAATCAGGATACAAATTTGCTATAATTGAAGAATATAACTTAAAAATGTAAAAGGCAAAAGTTAAACTGCTGAGCAATTGTAAAAAAATGGTTCAATTAACCACCGGAAGGCTCACATTAATAGCCCCTTTCACGCAATTTTGGAATTTTCTTAGGCCTACTTGGTACTTTCGGCGGTTACCGTGTTAAAAAGCATTGCCCATTTTATACCGTAACACGAAAAGAGATGTTTGAATTTCTCTTCGATATTTACACAGTTTTTCACTTTTAGTCTCCAATTATCCAGCCCTACAGAATGTATGATTATCTAATGGAAATTTTATATAAAACTTTCTAAGCTCAATTAATATAATTTTAATTTTTACCTGAGCTATTCGAACGTAGTATAGTTGCTCCTTAGAAACATCCAGTCCAGGAAGATGTTTTTCATTCTTCCAAGTTTCCAAATGATCTACTAGACCCTAAATGAATGTAAGATTATTGCATAAAATAGATTTATGCAGTCTGATAAATTTAAATCTGTTTTATCATTTTCTTGCATGCTTCAAATGTGCATGTATAATATTCAAGCACTGGTAAGTTGTCATTGATCAAAAGAGCGAGGTTGCAAATGATATCTTTAAAAACAAAACCATTTCTTTTAGTTTAATTTAATAAAATTTCGTTTATACAACGTTAAATTTAAACTTTTCTATATTTTAATAGAATTAAATGAGGGAGAATTATGATTATGAATAATCAGTATTATCACACCAGAAGTGGATAAATTGTTTTCAACTGATTCATTATTATTACTATTTCAATTATTTATTATTATTAATCATTTCAACTGATTCAATGATTTATTATAAGAAAACTCTACTACTAATAATCAATATGAAAATGTGCATGTTTTTGTGTGTATGTGTGAGCGCTTGCGTTCTACCGGATAGACCTTTTTGATTATAGAAAATGATTGCAAATTTGGCAAATACACTTTAGAAGATGGAAATGTGCCCGTCCGAATGATTACTTTGAATCTTTAATTAGATTTAATTAATTAAAAATAAAGCATAATTTTGACATTTCTATGTAATATTTGCCGAAAATATTACAACACGAAAATAATTTTTGTATCATCTTAAAATTCATTTTTTAAATTATACTAATTAAATAAACATACTGTTTAGGCTAGATGTATTTTAACCCTTAATGACCTAGAGTATAAATTTTGATACGAATCTTTTAAACCGAATGTTCACATTACTATTAGTTTTTTTTATAGGTTGGCTGTACGTATTTTACTGTTGTATAATATTCTTTCCAACGAAATTTAAAAAAAATCAAATGTCATTATTGTTTTATTTTATCTATGACATATTACTTGCGCGGCAAAGTGAACAAGTAAACACATTTTACTAAAAGTTTTGTTGAATACAAATTTGATATATTTTCTTTTTCTGAAGAATATAAATACTTTTGAGGTAAGTGAAAATATTATTTTCGCTATGATATAATTATTTTTTGCGAGTGCATGTTTTACTTGAAGAAACTAGTGCTATTTTTGTGAGTATCAATTTTGATACTTCAGGCATTAGGCCCTACATAAAACCTACCTACTAATTCTTTGGCTATTTTTCCCTTCATCTAGACCCTCAAGCAAACACAGTAATATTAAAAATAAATCATTTTCGTAAATCAGGCTACTAAGGGTTAAATGTATCAACAGATGTATATAAGGATTTTAAATCTAGGGAAGTTGAAAGAATTTAATGTGATAAAATTATTTTATTAAGTCATACAGAAAATTGTAAAATACCGTTCAAAAATAGGTAAAATATATAGTGTATTATAGAGTTTTCTTTTAAGAGAACAGAATAAGAGTAAGATATGAGCTCTATTAGACATCCAGACGATTGTGTGAGAAAAAGTGAAAATCTAGGTACTAAGAATTGATTTTCATGCTTCACGATAATATTAAAAAAATAATTTAAAATTTATCTGATATTATGACTATTGTTTATTAAACAATAGGATAACTATTTATTTAATCTTTTTACTGTATATTTATATACTGTTACTACAAAATGACTCACATCATATAATACAAGAAAGGATCCTATATCAGCAATAATGATGTTCAATAATTCTTTGTTATCATCCTAAAAGAGGAAAAAAAAATACTCATTTCAATATATTCAAATATACTCATTCGAAAGAAAACATAAATTATTGTATTGTAAGTTTAAAAATTAATATAGAAAGAAAACTCAAATTATTGTATTGTAAACTTAAGAACTGAGCCTTTAGATTTCAAAATATAATAAAAATAATTTAAGTGATAAGACTAATAATTTAATTTTAGGCTCTATTTAAATGATAATGTATTGTTGATATTAATAATAACTAAATGAGCTTAAGATGTTTGCATAAATTTATTTATAACAAAAGGTTAAGCAAATTATTTGTTACCTTTTCCAAGTTTTAGTAATTTTTAGTAACATTTGCATTTTTTGTATACTTTTAATGTACGCACCTCAGAGGAATTCCTCAGAATTTCAGTTTGATTTTGAAGGCACTGCACATAGAAGTCATATTTTTCTTCCATTATATGAGGCCACAAAATTCTTTCCCATTTTCTGCCTTTTGCATCATAGAAAGAGCCTTTTCAGCAAAAAAAAAAAAAATATATATATATATATTTATAGAAACTATTTATTTATAGAAATATATCTTTAGATGAGATGACAAAGAAAATTAAAATTGCATGATTTTTACTTTAGTTTTTCTTAACTGAAAGGATGTTGTTCAAATGCAAGAAAATATTTGCATCCAAGTACGGATTTAGAAGCTGCCATCATTTTATGAGTTTCGAATTTAATACTATAAGCTTAACCTTCGAATGCAGTTCTATTGCATTACAGAATAAAAGAATGCATTTTTTTTTATAAGTGTCGAAGATTGAATAAATTTTTAAGCCTTTCAATTTATGTTATAATCTGACCATTAAAAAATTTAATGGAAGTTAATAAATGCTTTATAATTTTCTGATCCTGCCCTTTTAACAAGCATTTGTGATATTTACATGGTATGCATAGCATTACTGATAATTACAGCGAAAATTTTGTCCTAAACACCAGTCAGAAGTATGGAAAAACAATTTGTCTACAGATTTCTCGTTTAAAATCTCAGCAAATTTTACAGATAGAAGCATGAAATCTTGTGTCCTTACAGATGAGTGCAAATAAAACATTTTACTCATTAATATTTGTTCACTGTATGAAGGTTATATAAAAATTTAATTCTTCGAAATTTTTATTATTTTCCTATACAGAAGCTAAAGTATTTTCATATATTTGAGTACTTTATTTCATGAGACTTTGCAATTAGAAGTATATGTCTAATTGCAATTATTAAGAAGATAAGTACTTGTTCAATTTTTTGAGACACCTATTCTGCCTCTATACCTTCTGTTAAATAATCTTTAATGTATATAAAAATAATTGATACATTTGATCAGAATTTAATTTTTAAACCTCATTAACCGATATTTTGTGCTATGAAACTCCATATTTGGAAAGAAAGTTGTTTTATTTCGTTGTCCTTTTTTTCGTAATATTTGAAAACGTAGAATCATGTATTATGTCATTCAGCTATGATGCAACCAACTGTAGTTTTTGTGTATTATCATCTTGAGTTATCATTAATAATATTTAAAAATAAAAAGCATAAGATTTCCTTTTCTTACCAATAGTATCAAATGCATGTGTCATTTGACTGGCCAATAATGAATATTCTCCAAATTGAAAGTATCTGAAATCAACAATTTTTGATTTATTAATTTTTAATTTATAAATTGATGGATTATATCAATAAATTTAAATAATATTATTTACAGAAATAAAGGCAAGGAAAAGTTGATTACTTAAAAATTATGATGCATGGTTTTTTTGCCAAAACTCAAGAAATACTTTGATTTTCTGGCTAAAGAATACTGCCATATAAGTAAATTCCTATTTTGATTTTTAGATAAGATTTCAATAAAAGTTTCGGTGGATTAGCTTTATAATGATTATTTAATTGCTTACTTTGGAATATTTCCTGAATGAAGGAAGAGAGGCGGATATAATAGGCCTATATCAATACCTGTAAGAGCAAACATAATATATTAATCTCCAGAATGATTAATATTTATCATTATTAAGACTTAAGTGTATGGTATGAGAATTTGTCCAACTTCGTGAATATCACGGCAAACATTAAAAAAATATGCCGGATATCCAATCTGTATCATTAATATGGTTATAATATTTTACATGCTATCGCCGAAGAAAAAGTAACGTTTGGCATTTGTATTTATTAAATTTCATCATTTTATATATAATAATTTAAATAGCTTTATTATATAAACAAAATCTCGTGGTTTAAATATTTATCAATTCTAACACCAAAGTTTACTGAAATTAATATAATA
This sequence comes from Argiope aurantia, assembly GCA_026543865.1. Classification (NCBI taxonomy): domain Eukaryota; kingdom Metazoa; phylum Arthropoda; class Arachnida; order Araneae; family Araneidae; genus Argiope; species Argiope aurantia. The sequence continues at coordinate 4,729 of JAPMOR010069956.1, read as the reverse complement.
ATGTCACATAGATCACTAAGCGCTTGAATATTTTTTTATTGTATCGTGTTGATTTCTTTTTATTTTATTTGATACAGTATTTTTATTTAATTCGTAAGAAATTCAAGTTATTGGTTGGAGAAGTACGGGTGAATTAAAATAATAAATGCGATTTATGAAAACATGCAGAATATGAAACATGCGAATTATGAAAACACGTGTTTCAATAGATGGTGCAAGAGTGGCAAGCAATTATAATAAAAACGGGGAAAAAGAAAAAAAAAAATGAAAGAAAAAAAAAGCGAAGTAGAATAATTTTTGAGAAAAAAAAAAAAATAATTTTCATGTCTTTCGAAAAAAGTTGTCTATCTCCTAATAAATAAATCAATATTTACTCAAAAGGGAATTTATTTCTGAATGTAGCTGATTTTATTATTTTTAAATATTAAGATTATTTGGATTCAATATTGATTTTGTACTTCATAAATTTTTATAAATTTATCTTTGTTTGTTTCATTATATCTTTCTGTTGTTTCAAAATTTAAAAATATAGATTACTAGCAGTACCCACACAGAGTTGTCCCTGGCATAATATCCAAGAGGAAAAATTAGCTTGAAACTTAAGTCTAGCCTCCACCCGATATGACATGAGCATATCATGCAACATCAAACAGACATAAAAAATATTTAGAAATCCTCAAAAATAACTACAAAACAATTTTTTATAGCCCACGTTCAGAAATATTTAGGGCTAAGTTTTGATATACAGTCATTTGGCGTCTTGCGAGTTTGGCAATTTTTCGGTGGCGCTTTGTTTGGGGTTATATTGCCGCCATTTTTTTTATGTTACTGTATTTCGATTTTTACTGTTCATTTCCCTTGATTTTTTTTCCTCTGCACATACTTCTTCTGCTTACTTTCATTATTTTAGATTAAATTTTGTTGCGTGCATTCCATTTTACTGCATTTGTTGAGTTTTTTCCTATATTTGTTTTAATTTGCTGCAACGTTCCTCGGAACCTCACGATTGGAAACGCTATTGCTGCCGTTCGCGCCACATTCAGCCATTTCGCCAAAATTTGGCGATAAAATGTTTTTTGGAAAAAAATGACTGTATATCAAGTCCGTTCCATATTTAGACTGTTAAAATGGTAAAAAATATGATATGTTCATAGACAAAACATTTCACTAAATATATACAATAGAAAACGTGTTTTAAAATTTAAAAATATACAAATGAGCCATTGTACCCACTGTTCCACACTTGTTTATCAACTCTGTATAATCGAAAATACAGAGTTGAAAGAAGTAGGAGTTGGGATTTATAGCAACAATGGCTGTTCAGCAACAAACGAAGCGTTTTGGCATTTAATGTACTCCGGCCAAGGTTGGTTTTTTTTTTGGTGGGGGGGGGGCACAATGAGTTTTGAATATTTAAATAGCTGTTTAAAATCAGATTTAAGCAAAGAAATGTATCGCCGTGTGCTTTAATTGTTGGTGTAAAGTAATGTTCATGCACCTGTGCAAGTGCGACTGGAGTTTAACCCCCTGCTCGGCGCAATTTTCAAAAATCGCCAACAACGGTCTTGCGAAATGTTCAAAAGCAAGGGAGCAGATGTCCAATCATAGTGCATAATAAAGATTGCCAGCTTTGGCGCGTTATCGCAACTTGGCGAAGAAGGGGGTTAAACTGCGGTTCACCCGTAGGATGATCATTTGTACGAAGTGAATGTAATGGCTCAGGAGGAGGAGGCCTTCTTCTAATTTAATTTTCCCTTGTAAACAACACATGCCGTTTGATTCATCTTTCCATTTTAAAGATGAACAATATGGACAGACTATAGACATTGTTCCTATTGAAACCAAATCATGATTTCTGTAATCCACATATTATTCGAACCAAATATCATGAATGGTTGTTTTTTAGCTTCTCCTCTGTCTCAAATTTAAATGTCTTTCTCTGTTAGCAGACAGATGAGATTCATTCTGTCTCTGTAATTCAATTCCAGTGCGACTTAAAGAGAGACGGTTATCTCGATCAACAAAAGACTCTTCTTCCTTAAGTGTGGACATTCTTTCGCTGATATTCGCTAACATAACGTTTTATTTCTTGTACATTTTCATTATCGCGCAACAAATAAAGCGTTTTGGCATTTAATGTGCTCCGGCCAAGGTTGGATTTCCTTTTTTTGGGCACAATGAGTTTTGAAAATTTGAGTCGCTGTTTAAAATCAGATGTAAACAAAGAAATGCATCGTATATGCATATCACAATTCTTGCTATTTGCGCACACGCAGTTTGAGGTTTGCACATGCGCAGATAAGTGAAAGTACAGATACTGCTGTTTTACGCATGCGCGAATCGTAGTAGGAAAATAATCAAAATCGTAATTATAACATATAATTTTTTATTTTTATATGACTTCAGTATATTAAAACCTTTCCCAATAAATGCTCTACAAAATGGTACTAATATGTCCAACATCAATTAAGTATTTCTCGAGATTTTCTGGTTCAAACATACAGACGTTTTCAAAAGACTTCATTTTATACTAAGTATAGATTTATGTAATAAAAAGGAAATTTATGATTAGCTTTTAGATTATACTTTTAAATCACAAAGACAATTGAGAAACGTAAACTTTTCCGCAAGCAATTTCACCTTTCAAATGTCTTAAAAAATTGCCAGTTTAAGTAATTACATATTTAAAAATTTGATCCTTTTCATTTTAATGAAGTTTGCAATAGTATGATGTTTTAACATTTATAAACTTATCTTAAAATTTTGAAATAATATTTGTTTCAGACATAAGTTTAACAGTTTAAAAATTGGGAATCCTTTAGTTATTTATATATATCTGGATGGGTCATCACTCATTTATTGAACATGTTTTATCGAAAAATTTTACAGTATAAGTCTTTAAATATCTTTTATTGGAAGAAACTTCTCAACAGCTAATTTTGAAACTTGACCATCGCACTATCTGTTCAGGAGTCGTATTTATTCTAACTAAACTACTAAAAACAAACAATTATTGATAACATACATGCTGCCACCAAACCAAGTAACTTTACGCAATGAGTGTGTTAACCTTGATGAGCGCACTTGTTTTTGTTCACTTTTGATTTTTAAGAAATTGAAATTAAAAATGAAGAATACGTTTTCATAGTAATGAAATCATTTAGAGAGATATTTTTTTTCATAAAGTTGTGAATAAAGAAAAAGATTTTCTGTATTCACTTGAAAAAATATTGAAGAAAAGTTTTTTTTTATATATTAAGGGTGGTTGGTTCATCTTATCATCAAGGATTCATGATAGTGCAAGATTCACCATAAACAGCAGAAATGCGATTTTTTTATATTTAGGAAAATGTATTCAACATTTGTTTCAAATACCATACTTCTTTTCTATTTTCGTTATTAAATCAAATTATTTTTGGGTAATTCAAATGTTTATCCTGTTTATAAAAATGCAACTTTTGTAGGGTTTCTCCCTATAAGAATTGAAATCCTATAAGGAAATTAGCAAATTAAATATGCTGTTCGACTAACAGTGTTTGAAAAACTTTTAATTTTATTAACTATTATTTTCCTCTTAAAAGTCATCATCTTAAAGAGTTTAAAATTAGATAAGCCCATCTTTATTGCTTTGGACTTTCATACAACATTCAACCTCTAAATTACAGAGAAATGAGGAGAAGCATTTAAAGTGGTAAAATGAATTAACATAATATATGAAGCTCGAAAAATAATGTTCCTTTTATAATACAATTAAATGTTCCAAATTAACAAAAATAATCCTAAAATATTTTATATGTTTAATGATAAAAATGAAAAATACAGTACTGAAAATATATATGAATATTTTAAACATTATATTATTCACACATCGATTATGTTTCACTGCATATTGAGATTGAATTATTGAGAAAAAGCATTGCGATTTCAAAGAAATCAACAAAGTATCATAACAGATTATTTGAGAAGATTTAAATGATAAAATATTTTAACAGAGATAAGGGACTGACTTATATTTTTGATACTCACGTACTGTGTTTGTTATGTAATCATAACTGGATGTACCACTTAGAGGATTCTCTTCAAGAGAAATTTTGCTAAAAGAAAGTTTAAAAAAAATTAATATTTATAAAACTTACGTTATTTGCTACAAAATATTAATATAATTATTAAAGTAAAAATAATAGAACATTTACTTGCACAGTGAAACTTTTCAATATGATATGAGACTTATTGACTGATTAATGACAAAATTAACAGTTCTTGACACAAATGAAAGGAACATTGGCACACTCTCTAATGAGATAGCTTTGGATTTCCCTTTTATAGAGATAATTTGTATTTCAAAATGATAATGACTGACATTATGAAGACCTGCAAAGATTCTGAGGATTCCTTAAGTATCAAAGATGAAAAGGAAAATCTCAAATCTGGTAAGATGTTGAAGCAAATTTACACTTTCTATAAATAAGAGATGAAGTATAACAAAGAATAATCAATATTAAATTTTTTAAAAAGCGATGCTTAGAAAATATAATCTTTTGAATATTCATATGTGAGAAAACTTTGTAATCGATGTTCATATTTTTGATATTTTTATATCAACAATCAATTATTAAACAAATAAAAATTATTATGAATGAACAAATTGCTTACCTAGGTGCATTCTCGGAATTTCCATACCAAAGCCTTGTAAAGAAATATCGTGTTTTGAACTTTTTGAGGTTCGTGA